>CAJHZI010000511.1:227500-245000 GCA_905160935.1 Enchytraeus crypticus
TACTTTATATATCTTTTCTTAATTTTAATAGCGATGTAGGCCTTATTATTTTTTAAATATTTGGAAGCTATACATTTCTTAGTTAAATTTTTCTCGATTCTTTTATATATATATATATATATATATATATATATATATATATATATATATATATTTAACCGTGTTCGACTATTTCAATGACGAGTGTTAATTAATGGAAGTCAACCTTGGCCATACAAGATAATTGAATCAGTATTTACCTTTATAAAACAAAAAATATACTAAATCTTCCATTAAACAGAAAGACTATATAATCAGTTACAAAGTATTCACAAGAATAGATCATTTTATTTTCTAACTTGGCTGTAGGAAAAAATTAATGATAATAATTATAATAGGCCTTATGGCTTAGGCCTACACTTTCATCATTTTTAATAAACTAAAGTTTATTGTGATATTAATCTAATCCTATAGCCTACTCTGTAGGCCTATAATATATTTAATGAAATGATGAAAGGAAGTATGATAGAGCTGAAAACTATGACACAGGCATATTTGTATAAAACAGAATATTTTAATTATACTAAAAGAAAATTTACTGTAATTTACAAGCTGACTTACCTCGTAGATATCGAAATAGATCTCTTGGAATAAATAAGTAAGAAGAACTGTGAAAGCAACTAAATCCGATGAACGTAATGATTTAGAATCCGAGAAGAGTTGCTTAAATAGTCTCTCAAAACAAAATGGCCACTAGGGCCTACAGATGACGCTTGGAGAAAATAACTGTCATAGTAAGAAGAATGTTTCTGATTGGCTGCAGTGAGGTATCTTAATTGGCTGTTACTAGTGACAGGTAAGTTAATTAGATATGCGGACCTCCATTTACAGAGAAGGTTTCTGATTGGCCGTAGTGATTCAACTTCGTTGGCTGTTTCTAGTGATATGTAAATTAATAATCTTTCGCAATTTTTTAATTTATTGGCTGGCGAAACAATTATATTTCAAGTTTACACCATCCCTAGTTTTTGATTGAGCGCTTAAATATTTTGGAATAATGAAAAGATTTGATATAATTTGGACTTCTAGAAATTTGTTTGCTGGTTTTCAACTTCACTGTTAGTGCACTTGCTAACTGCGAAGCCATTGCATACAAGTCTTTAATAAAAATATATAGTAAGTTTCATTTTTTCAACTCAACCTTTGTGCACATGTATTTGCTCGAATTTGTTACCAAGTCCAATATCCCATTCTTGGTCTACCTAATGCTCTTTTCTCCGGCATTCTTTCTTCCTGTACACGTGTCCGAAATTCGATCCTTATAAAATATTTATTTCCATTCATCTCTTACTTTATTTTTACATTTACATGTATTTTGTGTCTGACAGTAACTGCACCATAAGTATTTCATTGTGAGTCCAACTAATCCTTTAAGGATTTCTTCGCTAAAAATTTATACACGACAAATGACAGAGTTGTAACGCCAATAATTAGAAAATATGACACAGTAATTTAAAAGCATTCCTATCCTACCTAATATTTCGTAAAATATTGTTCACTGCATTCAGAAATTACCCTGTATTATATTTATAATTTACTTCTTCACTATCAACTGTTGCAGCCTTGAAATGGATGTTAGACTAGCCCTACGTGTCGCACTGTTAATATTACAGACTAATTCTAAAACTTTTTCTAAATCTTTAAAACCTTTTTTCTTAATCTTTGTTTGATACTACCATGTATTGGTGAAATAAAGTCTATAATGCTAAACTGGTCTGAGTACCACTTATCACTTATCTTAGCTAGCCTTGATTCAGACTCATCTACTTCACTTTAAGAATCGGACGTTAAATCTTCCTGATTACAAAGAGAGCTACAATATGACTGATTACAAGCTGGATTAACTCTATTCGCATTACTAGTTTTAATTACTTCGCTAAATTCTTAAGAGAGATGGTACTGAAAGAGAGCTGATATATGTGAAAGAAAAAAGTACAATAGAAAATATTATTGCATGGGGAAGGTGTTGCTGGAATATGCAATGGAAGAAAAATGCAAGGGAAAGAGTTAGATGCAGACCGAGAATGTGATGTCGGACGATTTGTTCTCGAATTCGAAAAGGCCCTATAGCCTACAGGTAAGCCTACAGTTGAAAAGGAAAGCTGACGAGAGATCTTATTGAAAGTAGTAAATGCAATGAATTTGTCGAAAAAGTGCACTGAGAATGAGAGATCGAGAGGAAGTGACTTAGAGAGAGAGAGAGAGAGAGAGAGAGAGAGAGATACCGAGTGACAGAGAGTGAGAGATATATAATAGATAGATAGATAAATAGATAGTGAGGGAGAGAGAGACGATAATGTTTGTTTCATATTCCCACGGACACCTATATATATATATATATATATATATATATATATATAGCACCATACAGATGATAATATATTATATATTAATTATCTTGACGTCCATGTTGTACTTGAAATTTACTTTTAAACTCTTAAACAGTACACAATAATATTGGAAGCCCAACAACTAAAATTTAACAAATGAACCAAACGATGTGAATTTTTGTATTTATTTTAGCATATTAAAATCAATTTGTGATTAGTAAACGTGAGTCTTAATTCGTCCGCCAGCTTGATTCACTTTGCCTTCGTCCGCTAACATAATTTATGAACGACGTTCAAGATAACCGGGGGGGGGGGGTATAATTTTACCCCCAAGCTATAATCAAACATTCGGCTGTTGACAGATTTTGTAACCGCTATACATGTAGATTCATTTCAATTAAAATGCTTGAGTGTCAGTGTGTTGTAGTGTGCAGAATTAATCTAGTAATTTTTTAGCGTTTCTATTGTTATTTCGCTTGCATGACGAAATTTAAAAGTGGAATCCTAACAGGTTTGGCTTGTAAGGCTTCCCCCGTTCCTCCCTAAACAATCTGTTGAGGTTATAGAGCAATTAGCCATGTTTGTTTTGAGCAGATATTAAGGAATATCTTAGAATTTCCTTTCAAAGAATATCTACGATTTACTTGCTTTGATGATAAGGAAACCTGCGATAAAGAAAGAGTAGAAAAGCGAGCAACCGACAAACTGGTAGCTAAAAGTGATGTTGTCAAAAAGTTATCTTTAAAACCCTATGGTAAATTATGAAGTTTATTACTGGTCAGTTGATAGCAAACGGTGTATATTATGATCACTTTTCTATGAAATTACACGTGTTTACTAAATCATCTTTATTTGACATTTTTTAATTTAATGAATTGCACTTTGTCTCTGAAATATTGAATCAAATTTTAGCCAAGACATTTACACTTAATTATAAACGTATCTAATATATAGGCCTAAAGTGACAATAAAAATTTAAAAATTGACCAAGCATTCTATTTGCTCGTTATAATCAAGGAAAATATTTCAGATACAATAATAAAGCTAATTATCTATATTATGAACATTTTTTGGTCAACTAACAATATTTTAAGAAATGTACAAGAATAAATACTACTTCTCCTTTTTCCATTGTCATATTTTTGCTCAGGTGAAAAAATGTTGCAGCTATTATGACTTAATGAATTTTTAAGCCTATTTACCATAAATCAATTTGAACATGTTTGTCGTAACCATGATTATTATAAGTAAAGCTAAATAATTGCAACATTATGCAAACCAAACCATTTCGAACTCGAATCGAACTGTTGCGAGTTGGAAAGCCGGCCGAACCCGAACCGAACCCTTGTTAGAACCGAACCCGAACCGAACTTTCCTTTTCAACGAACTGAACCGAACTCTCAAATTGTCAACTGCTAACCGAACCCGAACCGAACCGAACTTTCATTTTCAACGAACCGAACCCGAACACTGGAAATTCATAAAATTCTCATCTCTGTTACAAACTATCTGATCATGTGAATGTAGATGAAATCCTATCATCCTACAGAGGAAAGGTTTCCAAGGTCATATGACAATCGTATCGTACATACCAAAGAAGAATAAGTCGGTCATATTTTTATCAACAGTGCATCATCATAACAAAATCTCTCAGGAGGATTACCAAAGGCCATATATCATCCTCGACTATAAGAGTACGAAGGGCGCTGTCGCCAATCTTGAAAAGATGTTTCATCAATACTCAATAAAGAGAGGTACTCGCTGTTGGCCTCTAACATTTTTATTCTCGTTGCTGGACATTGTAGCACATAATTCACCAGTGGTGTGATTTTTCCTCTCACCCTGATTGGCAAAGCCGTTCAAATGATCGACGCAGGTTGTTCATCCTGGAGATGGGCAAGGATCTGTGTATGGCTCTCGTGAGTTCCAGGCAGAATAACCAGG
This sequence comes from Enchytraeus crypticus, assembly GCA_905160935.1. Classification (NCBI taxonomy): domain Eukaryota; kingdom Metazoa; phylum Annelida; class Clitellata; order Enchytraeida; family Enchytraeidae; genus Enchytraeus; species Enchytraeus crypticus. The sequence goes on from CAJHZI010000511.1 coordinate 231,814, forward strand.
CGATATGATATCAATCGTAATTGAAGAGAGCCCTGGAATATGCCAACATGCCTCCTCATAAGCGTCCAGCTACGCAGTCGTGGACGCTGTTACGCGTGTGAGAGACATAAGGATGTGAAGCTCAACAAGTGTAAAAAGTGTTAGAGATTTGTCTGTAGAAGACATGGAGATAGAAAAACAATTTATACTTACGAATGTAATAGCGATGATGGTAAAATCGTATTCCAAAAACAAATAAAAATGTTGCATATTTGAAAAAATTAGAAACTACTGTTGAAACTGCAACTTTGACTACTCCAGTAGAATAATGTGTGACAATATTTATGATTTTTTAATGTAATGATTTATGTAGGTTAAATATGCGTTTGAAAAGTCATTAAAAATTGTGCTTGTAAGTTAAATGCATGTTGCATTAATTTAAAATATTCTACTATACGGATAAAAAATACCCCCTGGTTTGCGAGGAAAGGTTAAAAGACGACAGCCAATCAGAAAATATCTTTTATTTGAGATCTTTGATTAGCTCAATTATCATATGTTCCAGCGACAGATCACTAAAAATAGCCGATCAGTTGAATCGTGACAGCCAATGAGAAACCATCTTCCAACTGCCATTGTGATTGATATTTAAGTTTCATGCTACCAGTAGCAGCCATCTTTGTTGCCTGAAAGTATATAAGCTGCATCTACATTTTCAGATTCTAAATCATTGCGTTAACTTGATTCACTTGTGCACACAGTTCTACGGGATTTATATATTTATTCTGAGAGATTTATTTCGATACTGAAGACGTAAGTGCTTGGAAACATCTTCATACAGATAGTTAAATTTCTTTATACAATGATTTCATTTATTAATAAAATATTATGTGTTAAATGCGAATGTATTCGTATAACAATGACATTTCATAATTTATCTTAAATGGTGAGTTTAGCAGTAGCTTTTATATGCATATACACGTAAATATATATATATATATAAATATATAAATATATATATATATATATATATATATATATATATATATCATAGATATATATATATATATATTATATATATATATATATATATATATTATATATAGTATATATTATATATCGATATATATATATATACTATATATATATATATAGTATACGTGATATATATATATATATATATCTCACGTATATATATATATATATATATATATATATATATATATATATATATATATATATATATATATATATATATGGAGAGATTGACAGAGAGGGAGAGAGAAAGACATATGAATGTCTCAATAACGTAGCTGGAACGTCATGAAGTTCTATATGACAAATCCTGAGGTGAATTGAACTCTCGCGGGTTCGAATCCCAGCTGCGCTGATCGGAGAGTATAATCTCGGATATTAAGTGGACTGGCCATACGGAATAAAATTAGCGTTAGGACTAATTATCTTAACGCTTTAAACATGTGGTATTAAAAGTGATAGATATCTGCACAGTCGATGATTTCACTATAGTGCGTGTTTACTTAACTTTGTTAAATTTATGAATTTTATTCACCAAAATACATGGCGGTATGAACAGAACAAGAAACGAAAAAATTATGAACGAACAAAGTAACAGAAACAACAGATTAGCCAATAAGGAATCTACAAATAGCCTAGGCCCATATAGAAAATATTATGTACCCACTAATATTGCTTGTTAAATATAAGAGTAGTTTAATTTTAAAAGTTTTTTGTTTGTATATTCAAAGTATTTAAGTTGTCTAGGCTATTTAAACAATTGTCATTGTTGTATATTTCAGATCTATGATACTTCACTTCATCACTTAATTAAGAATATTTGGGTATACGGAGTATAGGATTCTTACTGCAATAAACCTTTGGTTTAATCGGCAAATTTGGGCAAATTTGAAAAGGTAAGTCATTACTACTATTAATGTTTCCTACATCAACGTGCTTATGAAAACTGCGTAGCTGTTTATCGTATGTTGCAATATTCTGGATGGTCGAGTTAGTATCTTTTTTCTATTTATAAGACAAAACCGGGTTCGAATATCTTGAATAGTCAAGTTTTAATTCAACTAACGGATACAATAAAATACTTAATATATACGGTATTCCTCTTAAAGTTTCGCGGACAATTTAGCTTAACATATTGCTATATTTTAAATTAAAATTAAATGATTATTTCTAATCTGTCGGTGGCTGTGGTTATAATACTTTGAATGGTTTGACTTAAATGCATGTCATGTTGCTTAGTTGGTTAGAATAAATGTTCTGTATTCAGAAATGCAGCTTTCTGAGAAGATTTTTTATCGATTGGCCCGTTTTGTTCTTCACAATTAAGAAAGTATAACTCTGCGCTGAAAGTTATCAAAAGACAAAGATCACTAATAACTTTGAAATGGAAGGAGGAAACAGGCCATGAACAAGCATCTGTGCTTCCAGACCCAGAGTGCCGTAATGTTATGATCTCCATTGTTCTCCATATAGTCACAATTTCAATTCTTCTGGTTTTCTAATCTCCTGCTTTCATAACGTTATTGTGCCACACCCGTACAGAAGCCAACGTCCACTCTAAAGCCTAACAATCTTTATCTGCGTGGCTTTCTTCAACAATTTTGTAAGCAATTCCTTGATCCTACTAAAATCCAAGTTTGCTTGAGCAATTCCAAATCTTTTATTCTGTTCACATTTCCCATCTTCTCTTAACATTTCACATCTTATGTTAATGAATTTCATTTCGTTGTTAATGTATCTGAACATTTTACATGTTCCAAATTCCAACAAAATATTTCTTGACGGTACGAAGTTAAATACATTATCTTTAATTACATAATTGTTAAAATAGATGATAATTAATTCATAGAATTAGAAGAACTACAAGACTAAGTAAATTTATATCGTATTTATACTCTGGTTAGAAAGATGGAGTCAATTGCTATTGAATAAAGAGAGAAGAGAAGAGTAGAGAGAGAGAGAGAGAGAGAAAAATAGTACGCGGATGTGTGTATGAGTAGCTGAAATGAATTGATTATAAGCTATTCAACTTTTTCTAACTAAACATAGTTCCTTTAATATACTAGTTTCAAAATATGATGTTTATGCTGTAATGATTTATTTATCCCATTCTGTTTTTAGCATTCCAGTCTCAAACTCCAATACAGAATGCGACCTGGAATAGCTGATCTAAGGAGACGATTCCAGCATCGACTTCAGCGTCCACTCCAGCACCAAGACCAGCATCAGTACCCCTATATACACCAAAGTCAATTTCAAGATCAACGTCAGCATCAAATCCAGCAACCTCAGCAACAACACCAACAACCTCAGCAACAACACCAACAACCTCAGCAACAACACCAACACTCTCAGCAGCAACTCGTGCAGGAACTCCTGCAACAACCTCGAAATCAACTCCTTCAACTTCAGCAACAGCTGCAGCAACAACTCCAGCAGGAACTCCGGCAACAATCTCGGCATCAACAGCACCAACCCCAACAACCTCAGCAACAACCCCAACACTCTCAGCAGCAACTCGTGCAGGAACTCCTGCAACAACTTCAAAATCACCTCCTACAACTGCAGCATGAACTCCAGCAACAACTTCGGCATCAACTCTTACATCTTCAGCAACAACTCCAACATGAACTCCAGCAACCAAGTCAGCATCAACTTCAGCAACTACCACAGCAACTACCACTGCATCAGCTCCAACAACTCCAGCATCATCTCCGACAACTTCAAAGACAACTCCAGCACGAATTCCAGCATCAACTCCAACAACTTCAAGAACAACTCCAGAGCGAACTTCAGCAACTGCCTCAGCATCAACTCCAACATCTTCCGCAACAAATTCAGCATCAACTCCGACAACTTCAAAGACAAGTCCAGCGCGAATTCCAGCATCAACTCCAACAACTTCAAGAACAACTCCAGCGCGAACTTCTGCAACTGCCTCAGCATCAACTCCAACATCTTCCGCAACAAATTCAGCATCAACTCCAACAACTTCAAAGGCAAGTCCAGCTCGAACTTCAGCATCAACTCCAGCAACAACAGCCACATTTCCAGCGCGAACTGCTGCAGCAATAGCTTCAGCGTTAACTCCAGGAACATAACCCACATCGAAACCATCGAAACCAATACTAATTTCAAAATTAACGTAGACATCAACTTCAACTATACTAATTTGTGAGAATTATTTACCAGCGGGCATTTCACCTCAGACGGAGCCTGTCTGAGGTGAAAGGTCTTATTTCCCATGTCAGGTTGCAAGCGGTCGGAAGAAAATGATATTTGTCACCACTATGAAGTATAGGAGGATATATTGTGTGACAAGTTGCCGCTCTCATTGATGAAGTGACAAGTTTGTTTAATAGCACAACAATCACAGTAGGCTGGGCTGCTGAATTTGCCGATACCAAAAGCTAAACAAATTCAAAATTTAAAAAAGAATTTTCCGTAAAATCGAAGCAATTAAATTGATAAAACCTCTTATTGAAATTATTCCTGATGCATAACGATTTACAACGGTCACGAATCAATGGTCAATTCGCGAACATTGGCATTTATATACATTGCCAAGTGAATCTACTTCTGTAAAAATTCTCTCATCCAAAAATCATTTTGCAGATCTTAAACAACAATTCTGAGCAAAAACGACATCTGAAAATAGATAACTACAAGTATTGCAGCATAGAAACAACTTCCACATCTGATAAAGATAGAAAAGATCAGTTAGTCTCTTAAATCTTGAGTCCAAAGGGTTGAACTGTGTTCGTTTTCATTCGAATGCATTCATTCATTAACTGCCTCTCTCTGTCGATATTTTAAATACTAATGCCATGCTGCTGCCTTCTTATTGTCATAAATCAAATGCTTGATCAAGGGTCCACTCGGAGCTTACTGTGCATTTTCTTTGTTGAAGGTTAGAATGTTCGAATTCGATACAGTGCTGTCATATGGTCGCCTAATTGCAAAAGTCTTCCAGAAGAATTTAGAGTTCTAATCGTGTTTTGAAGCTGAATTTTTATAAACGCAATTGCTAATGATTATCTCTATTCTACCAATATTTTCAGAAAACCTTAAAACATAAAGATAAATAACAAATATAAAGATAACCCAGTTATACTAGTTGCTATACAGTTTTATTTGTGATTACATTAAAAATAAAAATGGAATTGTTGTTGCTACTGTGTTTACTGTGTTATTGCTGCTATTGTTCAATATTGGTATACATTATCAGCGAATTGGGTAAATTCATAAGCATAACTAGAATTCTAATGTAACAATTCATAGTGTGAAAAACTAAATTGATCCTAACTTGTAGGATGACTCTCAAATGGACTGAATTGATCAAGTAAAAATGTACATAGTTGAAACTTAATTCATAATAATGGTCATAGTTTCCTTCCAGCTAATCTTTCCCATTTTTCTCCAAAATTTATAATGCCTCTAGTTCCTTGCTATCTTCTTTCTTTAATGTTCACGTTTCACAGGCATACAGAAATCATAATTTTTCAAAGAATATCATAACTAGTTATAAGAAAACCCATTGGAAAGAGTGGATGACTACTGTTCTTCTAATTCTAGTTAAATCTTTTGAAACAAATCTAAACTTTTCAAAAGTTCTTGAAACCGTTGAATAGAAAGTAAATTTCATTTCCTATGGAAATATATGAAAAGGCCTTTCAGTAGACGCAGGTTACTATACCAAAAAATTGAACAGTGTAAATGATTGCAAAATAAATTGGAAAATAATCAATCAATAGCTAACTAAAAAACTGTACTCAATAACTTCAGATGAATTTAAGGGTAATTTATTGTTTGATAAACAAGTGATTGCTTGAAACTTTAATGAATATTTTGTCGATACTGGTAAGAATCTCTCAGATATGATCACTATATATAGTAGATCATTGCTAAGCTATATGCAATGTGAATCTGTCATTACAGATTCATGTGCATTTTTTTCACCACTGCTAAAGAAAACTTCGTTACCGTTAATATTATGAAAAATTGCGAAGGGTCTGATTACGAGGAAATTCCCGTTAACTTAGGATCTATGATTACCCCAGGATCTATGTAAACAACATCTATGTAAACAGTAAATTTTATCTATAAATTACCTCTAATAAAAATAAATAAATAAATTACGTCTAAAAACTGACGATATTTTTGACTTCTATTGGATTAAGTATTTATTATAAGTTTGTAATAAGTACGTTGGATTCAGGTATAAAGTCAATTAGATAATAACACACTTCGTTGTTTAGCAACGATTAGGCTTATACGTATATGGGCGTGTATCTGGATTCATAATGCCTCCTAAAAAGAATCCGATGGACAATCCACAGATGTCACCCGTGCACTCAGTGAAGAAGTTATCGAAGTTTTCAAGAATCAGGAAGTGGCAGAGGGGCTTGGTAAGGTGATGGGGCCAATTATCGCCAGTGCTATTAAGGAAGTAGTGTCCAGTGTCCTACAAAACCTCATGGAAGAAAACAAAATCTTGTGTGATAGGCTCAAGAAAGCCGAGGAGACAATTGCTGATCTCAAGCTGCGTGTTGATCCGCCCCGCTCATACGCAGGTGTAGCTAGTCCCCCGCGGTCATCCAAATCATGGGCTGATGCCTCCGCCCTCCAGATCGTCGAACCCACCTCTACCCCTACAACCAGCGTGAAACAAGTTACCAAAGAACTTAAACCAAGACGTATCGTGGCTGGGGCTAAAGCCAGTGCCTCGGCCCTGAAAGTTGTTCCAAGGAAAACGACCAATTTCGTGAGCAGACTCGACAAAGAAACGACAGTGGAAGATGTTAACCAATTCATCACATCTGCCGGGGCAAACGTTGGGACCTGCAAAAATTTATCAGGTTTTCTAAATCTGGTCGAGAATTTCAATCTGCTGCCTTTATGGTGTCCTATGAATCACGGTTTGACAATATAATATTTGACGCTAACACTTGGCCCACAGATTGCTTAATTCGAGAATGGTTCTACACTGCACCTACGTTCAACTAATCCAACGTAAATTCAAATCTCAACCATGAATAGTGATCCAAACAGGAACTTTAATCATCCGCATAGTAATTACAATGATCTGGGGGGTTTAATTAACGAAAATTTATCAGCTAACGCATTTATAGGCTACTATACCCCTGAGTCACTTAACAATTTTGTAAAGGGTTCTGTCTGTTATGATCTTTCAATATTTCATATAAGCATTAGAAGTTTGAATGCTAATAATGAAAAACTTCAAGACTTCCTTTCTCTATGCAATATTAAATTTGACGTTATTATTTTAACTTAAATTTGGTCTGCGAACATTGTATATTTTGATCACCTGTTTCCTCGTAATAAACTAATTTACTGTATCCCCGAAAATCAGAAAGTCGTTGGAGTAGCTGTTCTAATTAACAAAACTTATTCCTATAATGTAATTGACTCTACTAATGAATCAAATCATTTTGGTCAATCCGAGACCATATTATGGTTGATATTATTGCTCACAAAAACAAATATCGTTTCTATGCTTTTTATAGACATCCTAGTCAACCTGCGGGTGTATTTGCGAGTCAACTCTTCAAGCTTTTTGAAAAGTTTCGGCCATTGTTTAAAATTTTTATGTTTGGAGATCTCAATTTAGATCTCAATAAGTATGAAGTTAATGGTAATGTTAAGAATTATATTGATCAATTGAGCTCATTGGACTTTATTTCGTACTCTATATTGCCTACTCATTGTGTGAATGAATCGCGTAGTGTTATTGACCATGTTTTCATTACTGCTGGCATTCTAAGCAAGGACAAAGTTCGCATCAATTCACCAACCATTGTTACCGACATTTCTGATCACTATGCGAATGTTGTTCTGTTATGAAATAATTTCAGAAATGATTGATTTTTAATCACTCATTTCTGAAAGGTTATTTTCCGAAGGATTTTAACACTGCTAAAGTAGTTCCTGTTTTAAAAAAAGTAAATTAGATTGTGCTGAAAATTACAGACCTATTTCTTTGTTAAATAATTTAAGTAAGGTTCTGGAAAAAGTAATGTACAAGCGGGTGTTGGTGTTTAATTCAATAGTGCTCGATGTTGTCATTGATGACTGTAGCACTCTAATTGTTATTATTATTATCTAATTGTTGTTATTGATATCCTCTAAGACGAAAAATATTATTCATAAGGATTGACCAGATATTCGTGTTTATGGCAACAAAAACATTAGCAATTTTATAAATCAATTGCAGACTTATGATTGGACCAATATTTATCAAAGCGATTGTGTGGATAAATCTATTGCCTCCCTGACCAAAGTGCTGATAAATCTCATAGATGTGCACTTCCCACTAATTAAATGCTCCCGGAAAAATTCAAGGACAAGCCTTGGTTAACTAAAGAACTAAAAAGGGACTTAAATTATAAAAATAAATTATATTTTAAATTCAAAATGTCAAATAACCCCAATGACGAGTTGTCCTATAAAAAATTCCGGAAGGTAACTGATGCAAAAATTAAACTTCTAAAGATCGACCATTTCAGTAAGCTACTAAACCGGAGACAAAATTTCGTGAAAAGTATTTGGAAAACTTTAAATAATATCTGTAGTTACAAGAACAACACTAAGCAACCAAAGATCAACCACATAACAACTGATTCTGGAATCATTAATAATGAAGTAGAAATTTCTGATGTACTCAACAATTACTTTGTTAAAGCTGGCTGTGACCTAGCTGCACGCATCCCAAAATCAAAATCAAATTACTTAGGTTACCTATTTGGTGACTTCCCTAGAACCTTTTTCCTTAGGCCAGTAACCCCCAATGAGGTGATAGTTAATATTTTATCTTTGAGAAATACTAGTGCAACTGGCCCAGATAATATTCCTAATAAAATTTTAAAATTAGCATGTTACAACATAGCTCTAGTACCCTGGCGCATATTTTTAATCAATCATTTCTGAAAGGTTATTTTCCGAAGGATTTTAACACTGCTAAAGTAGTTCCTATTTTAAAAAAAAAAGTAAATTAGATTGTGCTGAAAATTACAGACCTATTTCTTTGTTAAATAAATTAAGTAAGGTTCTGGAAAAAGTAATGTACAAGCGGGTGTTGGATTACGTTAACAAGCACAAAATTTTAAGGGACAATCAATTTGGATTTAGAGCTGGACATTCTACAACCGATGCAATTCTAAGTTGTCTAAACATGCTAAAATGGAAATAAGTAATGGACAATTGTTAATGGGTCTCTTTTTGGACTTTTCCAAGGCATTTTTTACAGTAGATCATAATTTATTGCTAAACAAACTGTGGCATTACGAGCTACGTGGAGTCTCCAATAGTTGGTTTAAGTCATATCTTGAAGGAAGCTATCAATATACAGTTACTGGAAAGTCTGTTTCTGCAACTCAACCTGTGGTCATGGGCGTACCCCAAGGCTCTGTCCTTGGTCCTCTGCTCTTCTTAATCTATATCAATGACATCCAGAATGCAAGCGGTACTGCAGTTCTAAAATTATTTGCTGATGATTCAAATATTTTTGTGAGCGCCTGCAATTTGAAAGAATTATATGACTCTGGAAATTATGTTTGTAATCTAATTAGTCAATGGTGCAAATGCAATAAGTTAACTATTAACAGCTCTAAATCAGTCTATATTTTATTTTTGCCCAGCAAGAAGGATGCAAGCTGAAGGATGAATTTATTGATGTCAATAACTTATCTGTTTCACTAGACAATTGTCTTTTCTCTAGAGTATCGAGCACTAAATTTCTCGGGATGTTGACTGATGACAAGCTAACTTTCAGAGAGCATATTAAACATGTGACCCGTAAAATCAATAGTGTTAATGGTATGCTATATCGGCGCCGTGATTTTATTTCTAAAAGCTGCCGCAAAGATCTTTTCTTTTCGCTAGTGTACTGTAAAGCTCTATATGGTATTGAAATTTATGGGAATGCTTCGTTTAGTGCGATACACCCTCTTCATGGGTCTATTAACAGATCGTTACGCACTCTGCAGTACTTGAGCAGATTCTGTACTACTAAGATTCTTTATGCTAATTTCAATGTCTTGCCTATTCAGCTTCATTATAAATTTTCAATTGGTAAATTAATATATAAATGCTTATATTACGAAGCAGCTATGTCAAATTCAATTAGAGAAATGTTCAATCTCAACGTCTCTCAACACTCATACTCCACCAGACAATCCTTAACTAATTATCTATCAATTGAGTCCAGCGCGACTATGTTTAATTCAGTTGTATACACCTGTTGTTGTATTTGGAATAATATTCCACTTAATATTCGTAATGCTTCAACCATGAATTCTTTTAATAAATTATACAAAGATCATTTAATGAATGGGTGATGATCAATAGTTAGTTATTTTTAATTTCAGCTACACATGCAATATTTCATTTACATATGTACCTTTACTTTTCTATTGCTGTGCATGCTTATTAGTGTTTGCTCGGATTTTGCCTTCATTTGAATTTTTAACGATTTCCTTTGCTAGTATCTTATAATATTTTCATGCTGCATTTCTACAAAACATCTTATGAGTACGTCGTGGTGTTCAGCTAGATAAGATACCGTGTATCTTCACTGATGGCTACTCGTACTCGTAATATGTACCCTTACTTTTCTATTGTTATGCATGCTAATTAATGTTGCTCGGATATTTGCTTTCATTTGATTTTGTATGATTTCTTTTGCTAGTGTCTGATGATTTTTGCACGTAATGTTGTTTGTCAGTGATTTGGTGTTGATGCTGAAATAAACATATATATATATATATATATATATATATATATATATATATATATATATATATATATATATATATATATATTTATATCTCGCTGTCTCTCTCCCACTTAGTTAAACAAGCCATTAAATAGACTACATTGCGGAACCTCAATCCATAATTTTTTATTTTTGTCTAAGTGAAAGGGTATTTCCAGATATATTGGAAACTGCAAAATTCTGTACTGAATACAAGTAAGGGAGTAATATTGCGTTGGTTCAATGGATAAATTTTACTTTTTTTGCATTTTTTCGCTATCATAGATGCACAGGTAGAAAAACATACATCAGTAACTGCACGTTTACAATAGAAAAAATTATAGTTGCTTTAATTCTTTGCCCCTGAAGCTATCTCACCTTCCGGTCGAGCTTTTGAATTGCTTCTTTATAGTAAGAAGAATGTTTCTGATTGGCTGCAGTGATGCAACTTAATTGGCTGTTACTAGTGACAGGTAAGTTAATTAGCTATGCAGACCTCGTTATACAGAGAAGGTTTCTGATTTGCTGCAGTGATTCAACTTAATTGGCTATCTCTAATGACATGTAAATTAATTATCTTCGGCAATTTTTTTATTTACTGGCTGGCGAACCAATTCAATTTCAAATTTACTCCAACTCTAGTTGACTGAGCAATTTAATATATTGAAATAATGCGAAGATTTGATATTGTTTGGATTTTTTTGCAATTTATTTGCTTGGTTTCTATTTTTCTTTTTTTGTTGTTTCTGAATTGAATATTATTATGTTAAGTACATATCATTTATAGATCTACTCTTTCTATCTCTCTCTCTCTCTCTCTCTCTCTCTCTCTCTCACTCACTGTTAAAGGATTTGCAAAAGGCAAAGTCATTGCATACACGTCTTGCAATAATATATATAGGCCTAGTAAGTTTTCATTTTTTCAACTCTACTTGTATACACATGTACATGCATAGGCCTATACTCGAATTTTGTACCAAGTCTTCCAACATCCCATTCTTTGTCTACCTATTATTTCTTGGCATTCCTTCTTCCATTGAACGTGTCCGAAACCCGATCCCTATAAAACAAGTTTTTTCATATATCTTTTACTTTCTTTTTACATTTGTTTTCCGTCTAATATCAACTTCACTCTTAAGTATTTCATTAATAATTTTTGTGAGTCCAACTAATCCTTTGTGGAGTTCTTCGCCAAAAGTTTATACTCGACGAATGACGGAGTTGAAGCAGTAATAACTAGAAATTATAAATATGGCGCAGTGATAAATTTTCAATTGCTTATAAACTCATCATAAATTTATAATGGTCAAATAACAGTGCTATTTATGGATGCTTAACATTACCTACCAGTACAGTTTCGTCTGCTACAAGAAGATTTGAGATCTCTACGTGAATTTATCGAGGACTTCAGATCTTTGTATGGGGCAGGAAGAACTGGTCAAGGTTTACGACGGTGATTGACATAATCTCGTCTAAATTAAGCATTAAACCTTTTCCTTTTCATGAGGTGCACATTCTGAATCCAATGTGCAATTGACTATAGGCCAACAATAGGAAAGTTTTTACAAGATCAATATGGAGAACGTGTCTTGGATTGCCAGTTGGAAATTAATGTTGGGATCTTTGCTGTGCCTATCCATAACAACTTTCAAACGTTCATGGTGGCCACTGTTGCAGAGTGAAATCCAAGCTCATTGACGGATGGCTGCTTTTTATAAAATTTGAGTCCAATTAGATAAATATTCTATTTAATTCATTAATTTTATCTTCGATATCTCTCTCTCTCTCTTTCTCTTCCTGTCTCTTATTAATCATTTACATTTACAACTTTAGTCGTTAACTTCTCTTGAACAAATCACTTCAGAAAATAACTATTTAATTTTTTATGGCTCAAAGGATCACAATACATTAGCTATCGCTCATCATCTTTCATGAATAAATTACCACCGGCTATGAAACTTGTCATTACTTAATCAGATTTGCGGTAGTTAATTTCATGGACAAATGAAAGAGGGAAATAAGTAGATAATAATGAACTTAAACTATTCAGTCTTGTTTCTGATAGATCTGTTTAGACTTTGCTATCGAGAGCTAAAGCGCTAATAGTCTAAGGTCGAACAACTTTATATTTTATAGTCTAAACAAAGTCAAATTTTATTATTTCTCGTTTTAGAGATCTTAATTGGTTAACGACGTAACTGATAGTGACTTTGAGATTTCTTATTTGTTAGCAAGTTTGAGGCAATATTAATTAGTAAAGTTGAGAGCAAAATTTTCTCCTGGAGGACAATATATACGTAACCAGATCTCCTTTCGTCCATGTTTTAAACCATACAAAACGTTGGCCACGCTAAGGTCTTTGCAATCTTTATCTTCGTGATTTTTTCAAACAAAGAAATGT
>CAJHZI010000511.1:247500-257504 GCA_905160935.1 Enchytraeus crypticus
GAAGGGAGAAGCCCTGAGATGCCCTGATATGCTCGCCCAGAGATGCCCTGAGATGTCTGAGATGCTCTGAGATGCCCTGAGATGTTTGAGATGCCCAGAGATGCCTGAGATGTCCTGAGATGCCCTGAATGCCGCAACTGGCACAAGTTTTCTTGCTTGTTCTCACGCTTTATTTATAATGTTCTCACGCTTCATTTCACACATCATCGCTAAAGAAATGGGAGGAGCTACCGCCCCAGGCTAGTCAACAATCTTGGGCCTCCCTAGCGCTCAACAGTGACAGCCAGAGAGCAACACTGAGCCATACTGGGTTCACACTAACAAGAAATCACTTAGAATAAGTACCAGATGCACCCTGACAAGAAATCACTTACAATAAGTACCAGATGTACCCTGACAAGAAATCACTTACAAAAAGTACCAGGTGCACCCTGACTAGAAATCACTTACAGTTAGAATCAGGTGAACCCTGACAAGAAATCATTTAGATCAAGAATCAGGTGAACCCTGACAAGAAATCACTTACATCACGAAGCAGGTGAACGCTGGCAAGAAATTACTTAACCTGATTTCGAATCATGATGAACATACGTGAGTTTTACTGAGAACAATAAGAACATAAAGAACATAACGAATGTTTTAAATCTCTTCCAATGTCATTTGTAATAGTGAGCTTTTAGCGCTAAGTTCATCTGATCGTTTTTCTAGACATCTTTATTATCAAACAGATGATAGGACGTAGATTAGCGCGGATAGGAGAAGACGGTTGAAGCATTAGAGCGCTGAGTAGTTAGCTACGACGAGCTAATGCTCTAGCTAATTCCTTTCACTTACTGACCGCTAGTAATCACTGTCACACAACTAATTCTATGCTGAGAAATTTCCCAACAATGCTTCCGGTTTGCTTGAGTCTTTTGTCGAAACAAAAATTCTATTAGGCCCATATACACCAGAAGACGGTATAACCTATAGGACGTCTAGAATTGTCTAGATAGCCGATTGCAAAATCATTATAGTACGTGTTAAAGTCATGACGATAATCTCTGGAAGTGAATAATTGGCAAGAAAATGTAACAATGCAACGTAAGTTAAGTGTTTTCTTTATAGTTTTAAGGCTGAAAAGTTTTCTGAATAACGTAGTGGATTAAGAAATCATTGCCAATAGCTGGTATCAAAATTCAGCTTCAAGACTTATTAGAACTCTGAATTATTCTGCAAGACTCTTGCATTGGGCGACCTTATGATGGCACTTGATTGACTTGGATCATTTTAACATGCACCAAATAAAGTGCGCTGTAAGCTCAGAATGAACCTTTGATCAATAATTTAATTAGCCACAACACAGTAGGAATAGCATAGCATTAGCACTTTAAATAGAGATTGCAATAGCATTGCCACTTTTCCTGTGCTAAGCCCAGGTTGCTAATGAAGAGACCAGCCGTAGACTGCACATATAGTAAGGAGGCGACTAATCACTAAGATCCAAACTAACGTAAGAAGGGAATTCGGTTGGTGAGCGCCTGCGCTCGCGAAATTTTAAAACGAAGAAAAAATTCACATCCATAGCAAAACTGGGATTCAAGGGAAGATAATGATAATGATGATGAAGATGAATAGCATTAAAATTACTTGCAAATTTGCTATCCTGCATCAAGATATGGTTTTAATTTATTTCTCTGAAGCTCCCAAACTAATCGTTATTTTAATTTTGATATAATAATATAACATATAATAATATAACTGGTCATAAAAACTAGAAAGTCTGTATGAGTTTCGACAACAATATATAACTTTCAGCAGCTACTGTACAGCTATTCTTAAGGAATATACATTTAGATGCTGGCTCAGTTATAATTTTTAACAGTCCCTTCCAAAAAATCTAAGCTAAATTAATTTAGCCAATGTTTATGTATTCGGGTTGCTTTTAGCGAGTTTGTGGTCTAGATTGAAGCTTTGTAGATGTAATCATGCATTATAGTGAAGTGATTAACTATGTACATGTAGATATCGATATCTATCACTTTTAATGCCACTTGTTTAAAGCGTTAGGCAATTTAGACCATTTTCCGTTTAACCAGTCCAGTGAATGTTCGCGATTTTACTCTCAGATCGGCAAGATTCGGACCCACGAGGGTTCAATTCACCTCAGGATCTCTCATTTGAAACTTCATGGCGTTACCCCTAAGATATTGTGGCATTCAAAAATTTTGCTTTTCTTGTCACTGGGAGGAACTTATTAACAATTTTGAAATTTTCTTAAAATAGATCTTAAAGTAAAATTGATCTTTAAGTATTTGCTATAAAACATAATGGTGAAAGGAATTTTTTTCAATACAGATCAATTTTTGCGCCTGCTTACTTTAGTAACATTTTTCGGGAAATAAAATATAAATTTCTTATAAATATACCTGCAACCGTTCCTTTCACAATAAATTAAGTACTACTTGCTGATATTTAAACTTTCGATTCATATAGGCATATTACATTACTTTTTTGTTATTTGAATCCAATTCTAAATTATAGCCTATGATATTGCATGTGCTATATTTGAATATCAAATGATTTTTAGTGAATATTCGTTTAATATTAAAATATATAGCTTACCGTTTATGCAAAAGTCGAAATCAAGCAAAATGTGCGAGGACCTAACATGACAAAATAGTTGGCACTTTGAACTTTTTTCACCCTAGGGAGTGTTATTCCTGAAACTCAGAATTTCATCTTCAGGTCTTTCGATTCACTAAAAGCAATTACATTAATGAAAATATATTTGCAACAAAATATTTGATAAATTTGGTACATTTCTACCAATACTCTAAATTTGTTTTTCCTAAATTAGAAAGATTGATAAAATACATAAAAACTTGGCATACTGATAATCTTCAAGGTGAGTTATATTTATTGTAAAGGGTTTTTGGTTTTCGATTGAGAGATTAGTATGAGTTAGATGAATGGAGCAGTGTGTTGACAGCCATTGATCAAGATTAGGCGATGACATTCCACCAATAATCACCTCAGTCTGCTGTTCTCTCCAACAACCTCACTGAGCTCCACTCGTATCTTCTTGTCTTCCTACTCAAATCTCTGCGGCTCGCATTAGTATATGCACGCTTAATCAATATGACATTTTGAATACTAACTTTATTTAACTATGTTTACATAATACTTAATATATACATGTATATATATATATATATATATATATATATATATATATATATATATATATATAGGCTTATAAACTCATGCATACAAATATATATAGGCATATAATATATAATTATATATAAAATATATAATTATTGAGGCCTATATAAAACATATAATAATTATATATTATATAGGCCTATATTATACGAATATATATAAGCTGGTAAAGCTAATATTAAAATCAGTTTCCTCACTCGAAAGCGATGTCAGTGACGGACGAGCCCAGGATTTAAACCCCGAACATAAGGATCAGCGGTTGAGTATCTTACCTACATCGCCACTTGCTGAAGCCAGTGGCGATGTAGGTAAGATACTCGACCGCCGATCCTTATCAGCGGTCGAGTATCTTACCTACATCGCCACTGGCTTCAGTAAGTGACGATGTTAGTAAGATACTATATATATATATATATATATATATAATATATATATATATAATATATATATATATATATATATATTTATATATATATATATATAGTATATATAAGTATATATATATATATATATATATATATATATATATATATATATATTAAGATATACTTTTATAACCATGAAATAATCATAGCAAAGATAACTTAAATATTTAACATTTATAACTAGAAAGTAGCAATTGAAATAAGATATAAATAAGAAAGTAGCAATTGAAGCTGCAATAATTTTTTAATTTAAATACGTAACATTTTTGAGAGAAGCAAGTAATGTACTGCTTACATTAGATTGCAATTTTCAAATTTAAGTGATGCTTAACACATAGATTTGAACATGCATGTCTATCTTTATACGTAACTTGTAAAAAGTGTCGTCTCAAAATATAACTGGATCAAACTTAGGAAATACTGTTTGACTTTTAACGATAAATTAAACGACAGAGGAAGTTTTCAGGAACCAATGTAATATCCAAGCAGTATTCGTATAAAACACATTCATACAATACTCATGCATATTCATACATGTCTGAGAAAATTCTACTCAGAACAGTATTCATGATCATATTATCCTGAACACACATTTTGTAAGTGTATTCCAGGTATTATGACTCTGAATACAGATCAGAGCTGGACAGAGTCATATTATTGTCAATACAGTTCAAGGTACTATGCCCCTGAACTATCATATTACCCTGAGAGCTCAGGATCAGGGTACTAAGACTATGACACTGAACGGGGTAATAGTTCCAAGAAACTATACCTTGGACATATACTTTTGAATTGAACTGCAGAGAGAGAGAACTATGTTTAATGGCATTATCATCAAAGCACGAAATGCAAAATTGCACATACAAACGGGTCATCAAAGAGGATAAATAAATCCTATCTAGTCTAGAGATATAATTAATAGGCCTATATATACCTTTTTGGCTTAATTCTGTAATTCTGTGATGGAGAGAAATTTAGACATACGAGCAAGCGGACGTTGAGACGAAGAGACATGCAGAGACGAAGCGACGAGAGGCAACTTACAAAATTCACTTCTGCCTCGTCGACTTCGCTTCACCGATGTTTTCATTTCTGCCAGGCCACCCCCGCCCTTCCATTCAGCTCATCAACCCCCACCCCAAATCTGACATTTCCTGCTGCTAAATCTCTTCATGTCGGACTATATTCAGGTTTAAAGCTTCAGTAAAATCAAATATCTAATAAATGCGCCTAATCAATATGATACCTTAGTAACTTTAATGAATAGGTCGATAGAGTATTCATGTAATTTTATAGAACAATAATGATATTGCTATATCATGATATAGTTAAATCCTGATATAGTTCCATAAGGATATGGTTATATCATGATATAGTTACATGCTGCTATATTTGTTATTCATTTATTTTATTTGACATATATGATACAGTTATAGCATTCTATATTTATTATATGAGATAGTTTTATCATGATGACGTTATTTCATGATCTAGTTATGTCATGCTATTGTTATATCATCGTGTAACTATTCTCTCTCTCTCGCTCTCTCTCTCTCTCTTTCTCTCTCTCTCTCTCTCGCTCTCTCTCTCTTTCTCTCTCTCTCTCTCTCTCTCTCTCTCTCTCTCTCTTTCTCTCTTATTGCGCTGCCTACTGGCTGTGCAGAGAGAAAATGTATATATCTCGCTATGTTATATCATGGCAAAACTATATCATAATATAGTAATATCGTGATATAATTTTACTATAATATAATTATATCATGATATAGTTATATCACGATATAGTTATATAACGATAAGTTAACAGATTCCTATTCGTTTGCTATATTGATTCTTATATGCCCCATACTATAAAGGATTAGTTAGTTAGTTGATCGTGTGACTATGTCGTTGCTGTAGTGCTAAACTTTCTGCAAATCAAAAACATAAGTAATAACTACTGTTTTCATTGCAAAAGAAATATCGTTAATATGTAGCGGGTCTTTATAAGCTGATTAGATTTGAGTGAGAAAGGCAATTATTCGAATACCTCTTAATTCGATTTTACTAATTATCATCCTCAATTTATGAGAAGGTCGTAAAAATGTGATTTTATTTATTGATGCCATTCTTAAATATCAAATAAGTTACTCTACAAATGCAGCGATGCTGCAGGTTTCTTTGATCAAGAATTCGAAAATTTTCCTGTCATTTTTCTGTGTTTATGCCATTTCACTTTTTGCCACTGTAGCGTTTGGAATGGGTTACTTTGCCTCCATGCAGAAGGTTGTTATTTTTATGTTGTTGTTGCTTTCGTTGTTGCTATTGTCTTGTTGCAGTTGCTGACCATCCTCAACATTGGACTTTAGTTATGCTGTTGTTGCTTTCGTTGTTGCTACTGTTTTGTTGCAGCGGTTGCTCAACTCGGATCTTGGCGCTGTGTTGCACAGGTATAATGTAAGTCAGTGGTGCGGAAATGTTATGAATTTATAGTGGCCGCTGATGATGCTTGGAAGTTTGTCTAGGTCTATGTGCGACTGTATGCGTAGCTGTATGCTTGTGTTCGTTTGTAGATGTCTAGGGGTAATTATTACACTGGTTACATATAAATTATTAATACGATTACATTAGAATTTGGATTACGTTTCAAATTCTGAAATAGCGACATAGGAACGTCTCAGAAAAGAAATGTGTTATAGTTGTTCGCCGAATTTAGCGACAGTTTCATTTCCAGCCATACGGTAGTCTACGGTAGCCTAACGCCAATAACTCGCACTAAATGATCCAGAGTCATAGGCTTGATAGTTTAACGACGATCAAAAATACACAAGCAATCAAAGTGAAGTGGTCTAACATGAGAAATGTACAACTGTGGGCACTGCAAATCAATACTACTACACGAAGTCAGGTTAAAATGCATCAATTCTAAGACTACAGTCGTTCACTGAGATACGAGCTATTGTGAAGAAGTTTATGTATAAACAGTTCGACAGTGAATTAAATTAAGCGTTTAGCTTTCTTCCCTGCTTTTGTACATTTGGATTAAATGAACATTTGCTTCAGTTCTAGATTTTTTTATTAAAATAAAATGGTGTAGTTATCATGAATTAAAACCACTCTGTGATGGTTTGCAGCTATGATATAGAAGAAAATATTAATTTGATATAGTAGTGCAAAAAATATTAATGAAAAGAGGAAGTTTCATGTTAAAAATTTTCTGAAATTTCATATTCCAATCAATACACTCTCAGTACAAAGTTCATGATTGCCAATGTTTAATGGAAGTAGACTAAAGACTAATCAATCATTTCACATTGGAGTATTAGTGTAGAGCAGAATAAGGCAAATTACGTGAAGTAGTGAGCCATATTTGAAGTAATTCAGATGTTAAATGCCAACATATTAAGTCAGCAATAGCTATAAAATCATTAGTTGGTTAGACTTGAATTTAAATGATAGCTTAAAGGTTAGCTGGCAAGTAGTGAATAACGACTATTTAATGTTTATAATTTATTGAAATTGAACGATGTTGATTAGAAAAGTTAAGAATTATCTAAAAGTTTGTAAAGCAAGATTTCGTAGAGATATTTAATTTTATTTTAATCGTAGAAATTGTCTCTACAGAACATTTCTATGACTTTAAATTTATAATTTGTGCACTATTTGAAAAACAATTTAATAATATAAACTACCATGAAACTTCTATATTAATAAAATCTAAAAATAAAAATACTGAGTACTCATTCATTAATAACAATGATTACATGTTAGTCTAGTAATTACAGGTTTATCTATTAAGAAAAATGACCACTATAATTGCTCAAATTGCATGTTAATAGGCATTTTGTCAATTACTTAGTTTATAAAAAAATTCAATTTTATTTAGATAATTTATAACTACGCGTAATATTTTTCTAATACTCTTTCTTTTTTACCTTACTTGTAATTGTTCCTCATAATGGATTAATTTTAAAAGTAATATAATATTTTTAGTGAACTATAAGGAACATCTCGAAATAGAACAATAGCAAGTTCTATGCCTACAGCTAAATTTTCATTGCCCAGAGATGGCATGAGGAACATGTGTAGTATGATTCATACTTGTGCTTTATTAGGTAGTTAAACAGATCTTAAAATCAGAACAACCGTAAAAATTCAGGTTTACAAATGTTTTCTGCAAATTTCTGCGGACCAGAGCAATAGTAGCATCAAACTGAGAGCTGTTCAATCTAGTCTATTCTGTATCTATGATCACCACGCGGGTAGAATCGTAGCCATAAATACATCTCTGATTAGTATCAATATAACTATCAAGTGCTTCATCATCCGAGCTCCCCTCAGCAGTCAACCTCTGACGTTAAATATTTTATTCAGATAGCAAACGAATAGAGCAGACAAAGATGTCTGACGCTGACGAAATTGTTTTTCGGAAACTAAGGTTAAGAAGCAATTTATAGAAACCATCTAATGAGATAAGTTTCAATATATTTATTTTTAATTAAATCCGATCTGAGATTGATTTGCTCGCTTGTTAAAATTAATTTTGAAATTGAAGACAAAATTAATTTGATATATTAGTGCAAATATAAGTAATTGAAAGGAGGAGTTTTCGTTGTAATAGTTTTCGTGCTACCTAATTATATTCATGTATTGACAACCATTTCAGACATTCGGGTTCTCAGTCCCCACAGTTCAGGAGCTTGTCATCTTACAACATGTAAATGTACATTACAACTGAAAATAAAAATCTAAATCTTCATGAAATAGAGATAATGCATTATAACACTAAACAAAGAAAAAACAAATTTGGAAGACCACAGTGGAAACATTAAAGGCTTCAGAGGTAATAAAAAGTAAATACAAATATGAACATATCAAACGTAAAAATTATTTAAGCGTGAAAATATAATGAGAAAAGGAGATAATAAAACTTATATAAAGATTTATTTTAGTCGGACAAATTGAAAGAATTCGCAATGGAAAACAACAGTATCAAACGCATAGCGTGACCGGAAATAGTATGGGCGTTATTGTAAACAGAGCGTACCTACACTTCCGGATAAAAGTGGATTGATGGAAAAACCCGAGTGCGGCAAAGTGGATTTGATGATATCCAACTGACAGTCAGAATAGATTTATAATGTACTGGTCCATTTATGTATAAAACAAGTACTATCTTTGGGTGATGTTAAATTGCTAATTACTCAGCAGGAAATTAATGCTCCTCTGTGTTTGTGACCAGTTAAGATGTGTTGCATGCTTGATTATTAGATAACTATAATTATGATACTGTTCGTAATGTTTTAAATTTTTTGATATACCGAGTTGACTTTCAATATAAAAATATGGTGCCACCTCAGATAAATATTTTAGAATAGAAGATTGGAAAGTAGCTAAGAAGCAGCATTAAATTAGCGTAGGTAATATACATGTATACTCAAAAGCTTGAGACAAGCAGGAGTGTAATTCACATGAAAGTCAGCTAAGATTCAGCACAAGACGTCTGTAGATAAATCGAATCGTAAAATCACTGTGAAGGAAGCAAGCTTTCCACAGCAGCAGTTTTTATTAATATCTCTCCTGTTCTGTCCAGTGTCAGGTCTCATGATACATATTTCCACTCACAGTCTATTACCTCGCTAAAATAGGAGCATTCCAATGATCAACTATTTAATCTTGATATAAAACTAAGCTTTTACCAAACCCTTGTGATGCATTTAGCTTATAAAATATAGTATCGAGCTGGTTTTCCATTGCTTCGTTGGGTTGTGTTTAGTCGCCTCTTCCGACATATGCTACCTATTGCTAGGCTATTATTGAACGAGTAGACCACACAGCGGTATTGTTAATCGTGGAGCAAATAAATACCATAGAGCTAAAAATCAAACAGAAAACAATAAATTTCTGTAAGCGTATGCGATCAGTTGCCATACATTGAATAATGTATGCATAGGCTTATATTATCTGTTCGATTTTTTCATGGTTGCTTTGGTCGGTTAACGAAATTAACTTTAAAATTTTTGCAATTTTGAGTGATATATGGCAGTTTCAGAAATCACTTTTCATCGTCTCTCCCAATCAGTCACTCGGTCAGTCAGTCAGTCAGTCAGTCAGTCAGTCAGTCAGTCAGTCAGTCAGTCAGTCAGTCAGTCAGTCAGTCAGTCAGTCAGTCAGTCAGTCAGTCAGTCAGTCAGTCAGTCAGTCAGTCAGTCAGTCAGTCAGTCATTCAGTCAGTCAGTCAGTCAGTCAGTCATCATCAGTCAGTCCTTCAGTCAGTCATCAGTCAGTCAGTAGTCAGTCAGTCAGTCATCCAGCCCAGTCAGTCATCAGTCAGTCAGTCAGTTCAGTCAGGCAGTCAGTCAGTCATCCGTCATTCCGTCAGTCAGATCAGTC
>CAJHZI010000512.1:0-95000 GCA_905160935.1 Enchytraeus crypticus
TGTGAACTGCACAAAAGCGTCTCCAGAAGTTCTGCCGTTGTTGTCGGTCAGTATCGTTATACCGTTAGGCACTATTTCCAATCCTACAACATTGAACAAAACACAGCCGTGTTTTGTTGAATGAAGAAAATTCTTAAAATAGCATTAATAAATAAAATCTATACTATAAAATAAACTAAATTACGGCAGGAAGATTTGACAGATCAACAGCGACCGTTTGACGTAACTTATTTTGAAACACAAATAGACAAAACTGTAAACTATTATTAAACTAGTACTCAGATTTAACATTTTCATGCTTGAGTATCTGAATAAGCTAGTATCAAAGACAAACCTGCAAAGAAATGAGCTATTTCCTCTTTTGTGCAGTTAAATGGAAGCCCTCTTAATCTTATAATACAGTCATTTGATGACGACCCCTCGTCTTTAATTCCACACTGCTTAAACACCCATTGCACGTCACTGCGCTTAACTCTAAATACTGCAATTACAAATGAAACACATAAACAAAATTCACTAGTCTCTTCAGTGCACTGCCAAGTGGCAGGTTCGAGGTACATATTCATACTTAAAGTCTGATTTCTCGCTCCGTAAGAGCACTCCTTAGATCAACAAGTTAATCCCTTCACAAAGTCTATGCCTTATCCATACCTTACGTAGCCTATGGCTTGGGAAAACTATGGCTTCTGAGGTGGTTTCCCATTGCATTCCTCAGTAGTTCACTATTGCCCTCCTCAGTAATTCACTAGTAACATATATAAACATTGTGAATGTTCTGAGCCGAACAGGTATGGTAGCATGTCGGTAGATAAAAATGGAGTAAACAACAATGAAATCTTTTAATATAAATTTGAAATTATCAGAAAAAAGTCCAAGCTTTTAGTCAAAATAATTTCTTCGAAGCTATCGTTCCATGATTTTCTGAAATTCTTAAACAAGGTAAGGCATAGTCAAGAACTACTATATTAATTTACTCTACTTCAGAACCTATTGATCTGCTTGAAATAAGAAGGCGACTGCCATTGCCAAATTATCATTTCTAAATTAAATTATAAACTATGATACCCTCTAGCTATTATAGGCATACAAGAGATTATATGTAAAATACTGCTTGTAGTTTTCATCACAACTACTACTAATTTATCATGTTCTCAATTTGAATTAATTCATTGAATGTTGAGCTATAATTATAGCAATTTAAGAATCACGGCAATAATTGTTATAATAATTTCAATAACTGACATTCTTGGCAATAATTTCTATAATAATTTCAATAACTGGCATTCTTGGCAATAATTTTTAAAAATCTCAAAATGTGATTGGGTTAAGATGGTAGCACGTCCGTAAGCCATCTGACAACGATCAGTAGGTACATGGTTCAAATCCCGTGCTCATCCCGTCACTGCTAAGCCTTCGAGGCAGGAAATCGATGTTAATCCGAGCTTTAGAACAATATTAAATAAATACTAAAGGTTTAGCGTCCGTTTCCTAATACAAGGATGATGTAAGGGACGATGAAATAGAGTGATGTTCGCACCGTCGATGTATCGGCTGCCGATGTGTTCCCTGTTCTTGGCAACAGCTCGTTTGACATCCTCGTCTGTTTCCAGCTCCACAATGGCTTCTCCACTCGGTCGTCCGTCAACGTTACGAGTCAAATGAATCCCTGCTTCATTTCCATTTGATATGTGGCAGCCTGAAACAGTAAAAATACACGAATAAAAGTATTTCTTCATTTCCATTTGATATGTGGCAGCCTGAAACATTCAAAATACATGCATAAAAGGATTTAAAACTCTTTCATTTTCATTCGCCATATGGCAGCTTGAATCATTGCAAATACACACGTAAATGTACTTCTTCATTTCCATTTGATGTACTGCTGCCTGCGAAAATAAATATACATACATAAAAGGGTCATCTAAATGGAAATGTAATACTATTACACATCTAGTGATCATGTTATTTAAAAATGAGACAGAAAAATAACTTTAAGAAATTTTCATAAATACATTAAACATCACTTTCATATGTCAACTAAACTAGCAAGCTGATACTACTATTGCCTGATGTGCAGAGGCTTCAGGTTTAAAACTCAACCAGACCATCTCTAACAATGCTCTCAACATTTAAAAACGGATTGCTAAACTTAGATTCATGGCTCTAATATTTATTTTAAAAGTAAATGTAACATTATTTTTAAAAACACACCACTTAGAAAGTCAGCAATATCATCGACTGTAGCTTGCCACGGCAGTCCCCTCAGACGAACAAAATTATCCCCATTGTCACCCATTTCCCCCACCCAATTAAGTTCAATTTAAAAATTCAATACAATACTATATTTGTCAAAGGCATCTACAAAACCAAAACATAGATGGGAGTTGAATTGGAGTTGCTTCAGTACATCTAGATCAATATATAACAAAGTGCTAAAGAATTTGATATAAGATTTATTAAGGTAGTTCATGGACATACAACTTGAGAGAAATCCTTCTATAACAATACATAAATATATATATATATATATATATATATATATATATATATATATATATATATACATATATAATATATATATATGTGTGTGTGTGTGTGTGTGTGTGTGTATATATAGCCGGGACTCAGTAACTAAGAAAAATGTCTAAAGTAAAAAGTAAACACACATTATAGTGAAATGATCAACTATGTTGATATCTATCACTTTTTAATACCAGATGTTTAAACCGTTAAGCAATTTAGTTCATTTTCCGGATAATCAGTCCAATGAATGTCCTAGATTTTACTCTCAGATCAGCGCGGCTGGGATTCGAACCCACGAGGGTTCAATTCACCTCTAAAGTATGACAATGATTCTTTAAATTAGCCGTGAAACTTGGTTCTATTCTGTAGAGAATGTTTCTGTTTATGAAGTGAAATGTTTTGGCTGAGCACTTCTTGAGATACAATGCACATATGCTGACGTGCAGTGGTTTATGCGTTGACTAGCCGGGGCTTTAAACCAAGGCCACTTGCATCCGAGGCGAACACTCTAATCGTTATCCCATATTTCCTCCTATATAATCTTACATGATATTTAAGAAGTCTAACTTAAAGGTCGTACACAAAATTAACATCATCTCTTTATTTTAAACAAAAATCGCACAAGCCTAATCTTTATATTTAAATACACTTCTAAAATGCGTTAAATACGTAAACACTATTGCAATAAACTATTATTACAAGTTGTAAATATAAACGTTAATAAAAGTAAATAAATATAAAAATACTAAAAAGTCTGAGAGTGTTTCCATACTTAAAGAAAACCCAGTTAAGCATTAGGTGACCCTCGTTCGTTCTAGTTCTCTCTCTCTCTCTCTCTCTCGCTCTCTCTTTCTCTCTCTCTCTCTCTCTCTCTCTCTCTCTCTCTCTCTCTCTTTCTTAGTGCATAGCCAGTTGACAGATCCACGGCATATTGGTTTAGTTGCGCGTCAATAATCGAAGTTAAGCTACATCGGTATCGGTTAATACATAGTCAATACATGGTTAATGCATAGAATGTCTAAATAGCGTAGGGGTAACGTTATGAAGTTTTAAATGACAAATCCTAAGGTGATTTGAATCCTCGTGGGTTTGAATCCCGGTCGAGCTTATCTGAGAGTAAAATCTCTGACATTCACTGGACTGGTTATACGGAAAATGGTCAAAATTGCCTAATGGATTAAACATGTGGTTTTAAAAGTGATAGATATCAACATAGTTGATTATTCACTATAATACGTGTTTACTTTTTTACTTACTTTACTTAGTGGGTACCTTGGAAAACCGACTGTTGACGGCTTTTTAGTAAACAATCCCAGGTTGTTGGAAAGTTATTCTAAAATCGGCCCCACCTGCAATTTTTACGCCATCAAAAGGCAACGATTACTAATAGACATTGAGAGGATGGCGGAAATGGGCCTTAAACAAGCACATGACTTAATGCTTCCTGACCAAGTGTGCAGTTATGCTATTAAAAACTCCTCCACATATTTCTATCCTCTGCTTTTCTCTTCATAACGGCACACGAGTTAGTTATCAAATCATCAAGCATCCCGGTCTTCGTCAAACCTTTTTACTCTCCATTCTTCCTTCTATTACCTTTTTTTGTAAATTAGTGGCCCTGTAAAAGGCAATGGGCCAAAAAATGTTAATTTTAAAATTTAATCGAATTACAGATGCAATTCTATCATTATTATCCGTTATTATTATCTTTTAGTCTGTTAGCAAGTTAGGCAAAATCATTATATTTAACTTTTAATAACTAATATTCGAGTCGAGAATAGGTGTAGTAGCTAAGATTTTCATAAGAACTTGTACACACTGCGTAATTCTTGATCAGCTGATTGGAAAAAAAATGGCGACTTATTGTTTATAATTAAATAATCTCAAAAATTTTAACAATTTTTCGTTTCTCGAAGCAGCACTTTATGCACATGATAGAGGCGGTAAGAATTGAGGTTAAACTCAGTTTTGCCGAATAAGAAAGTTAGGAAAGATTTGACGTCATTCTGAAAATTTATCAAATTACTGTCACAATTTTGACAGTATTTGTCAATAAATAAAATGCGTATAGAATTATGCATGCATGCATAACTGTTGGACATGTGCATGTTTCGTGCGCACGAACAATAAAACAGATTCAGTCTGTCTTCGATCTATTTTGAATCACGAATTACATCTATGCTTAGTTCGAATGGTATTCGTAATTGTACTAGTATTCTTTATTGTTTATTTATACATGTATATATATGTGTGTGTGTGTGTGTGCGTGCGTGCGTGCGTGCGTGTATGTAAACATTGTTAAACTAATTTTTCTTGTGATTGCTACAGATACATCATAGTTTCTCAATTTTTGCGGCTTGAAGATCAATCCAGAAATTTCTGATTACTGATTTATCTAAACTCGAGTAATCTGATCTCATATCGGCGGGATTATGGCTGGATCAGTGAAAATGGCAACTTCGTTTAGTTTAGAAGCTCTGCCAGACTGTGTTCTATTAAATATTCTGAAAAATCTGACATTTTCAGACCTACAAAATGTTGCACAGACTTGTAAACGTCTTCATAATATTCGACATGATCGCACATTAGTCAGGTAGATTTTCTTGCATTCTAAGGAATAAAATTCTTACAAATATTATTTTGTAAACTCTGCTGAAGTTTTAATGTCTAATTTGTTAAATTAGAAGTGTTAAATTTTGTAATAACAGCAAGAATTGCCTTTGTTGTAATTTTATCAAAGAATACTTTTTTGTGTATAAATTGACCTAAAAAATATAGGCAACATGTTGAATAAGTGTTTAAAACTAGATAATCTTACTTAAAATTAGTAAAGCACTGATATTATACAATTATATTTTAATATCATAATTTAATTCACATAAGATGGATGTCTAGCGTATACAGAAATTGTTTTTTGTTAGTTCTTTATTGAATTTTATTCACTATCTTGTTCTCTGTTAGTTGTATGTACTGAGTCTGTACTAAATCTGAGTAATTTAAGGTTTTCTGGTATTTTGCTTGTTTTGTGCGATTTAAGACTTACCATTCCCACTGTAGACATTTTCGATCTACCCTAACAATTTTTATCAGTGGACGGGCTTTGTTTAGGACCTTCCTTCTCCTCAGTACATTTTTTTTTTTGCAGATTGGTCTGGGTGAATTGATCTATAGTGATGTGCGCTGTTGTGACGTCCCTGACATCATCCCTGGATGAGGAAACGGACATTCAACCTTTATTATTATGATTATTTCTACTATTATCATTATTACTATTATTATTATTATTATTATTATTGTTTCAGTAAAACCAACTTGAATGGCTACTACTGGATGACTGAGGGGGAATTCAAGACGTACACTCTAACGTGCGGGCTAGCCATCACCTCTCTGGACGTCAGCAACTGCTACTGGTTTACGACGAAATACCTCGTGCCTGGAGTGCGGAGGTGCAAGTCTCTGCGTGAACTGCACGTCGTCAATTGCTCCATCAGTATTGAGAATTTGGTTTCAGCGGTGTCGTTGCTATACGAACTAGAGGACTTGTCGTTTGGCTTCTCGTCGTTTGAGAATCTGCGCAAGGAGACGTACAAGCCGGCGAGACGAGTTCTGGCTCGTCTCAAGCGGCTCTCACTCACTCACTACTCTCGTCAGCTAAAGGTTTGAACTTTGCGTTTGTAATGATATAAATATAATTAGTAACGCTAAGGATAACGTCAATTTCTTCACTAGAAAGCATGATCAGTGGCAGGCGTGCCCAGTATTTGAATCCTGCACATATTGATCCGCGGTCAAGTATCCTACCGACTTCGCCACAGGCTCCAGCCAGTGATTTCAGCCAATTTGCTTCACTATGTTCTGTTATTTTTATTTGTCGTGTATTTTTTGATTGTAGACATTGATATAGCACTTAAATTTTGAAAACCAGAGCTCTTCAAGCTGTAAGGCCCTTGTGATGAAGTCTAAAATTGTCAATTTTTGTTATGGTTAAAGATAAATGTTGCCTAAATGTTTGCTTTCAAAATTAAAAATAATTCTAAAATAAATGCTTTCTAAATATCATTTGCTTCACTATGTTCTGTTATGTTTAGTTTGTCTGGTTTTTATTGATTGTCGACTTTGATACATTATTAAAACTTTTTTAATTTTAACAAATTTTAAAACCAGAGCTTTTAATTTTGACTAGTAAGGCCATTTTGATAAGGTCTAAACGTGTCTGTTTTCTGTTATGGTAGAGTTTGCAATTTTTAAGCCATTTAAGACATTTACTTAAATGTCTTGAAACAGAATTAGGAAAAGTTTAATATTTTAATAAAATTTTTAGAATTATATTTTAATATAGTTGATTAAAATTTGACTGTCTGTGCCATTTTCTTTCTGCTGTTTACTCTGTGCTATTTACTCAGTGCTGTTTACTCAGTGCCATTTATTCTTTGCCATTTACTCTTTGCTGTTTACTCTGTGATGTTTACTCTGTGCTGTTTACTACATGTACTCTTTACTCTGTGCTGTTTACTCTGTGCTGTGTACTTTGTGCTGATTACTCTGTACTGTTTACTATGTACTGTTTACTATGCTATGGTTGCTATGTACCGTTTACTATGTACTGTTTACGTTGTACTGTTTACTCTGTGCTGTACACTCTGTTTCATGTTTACTATATACTGTTTACTATGAACTGGTTACTCTGTTATGTTTACTCTGCATAAACGTGTTACAGTAATATTTTTCTTCGTTCAAGTTGATATTAGTGGAAGTTGGGTTGATTATAAAATTAAATATTCTATAATCAACAGTCCTTCCACTAATATCAACTTGAACGAAGCAAAATATTACTGTAACACGTTTTAGAGGGAGAGATGTATATGTTTATTAGATCGAAACACAACACATACCTCATTTGCATTGTTTTATGATTGCAGGAGATGGCATACATAGGTCAGCATACCACGCTACTGGACTACTGCACATCCCTGGAGGAGCTGATCATTGATGCTGTCGACATGTCCATACCCGAGCTCTATCGACCACTCCTGTCCGACCCGGGCTCCCTCTCTAATCTCCATTCCATACGTCTCACCTCTACCATTCACGCCGGATCTCAAATGTACGAATCACTTAGTCGTTCTCTGTAGGCTTACCTGTTTTTCTAAGACACCCTGTTTATCTAAGACAACCCTGTTTGTCTAAGACAACCTGTTTATCTAGACAACCCTGTTTTTCTAAGACAACCCTGTTTATCTAAGACAACCCTGTTTATCTAAGACAACCCTGTTTATCTAGACAACCCTGTTTATCTAAGACAACCCTGTTTATCTAAGACAACCCTGTTTATCTAAGACAACCCTGTTTTTCTAAGACAACCCTGTTTTTCTAAGACAACCCTATTTATCTAAGACAACCCTGTTTATCTAGACAACCCTGTTTTTCTAAGACAACCCTGTTTATCTAAGACAACCTTGTTTATCTAAACAACCCTGTTTATCTAAGACAACCCTGTTTTTCGTCGTCATACAATGAATTGATGTTCACCTTGCTTTATTTCTTCGTAGTTGCTGCGCCGGGCGCTAAGTTTTGCTCTCTTGATTTTGTTAATGCAAGAATTTAAGATTTTAATGACAAACTGTTCAAGAAATTCTGATGTGCAGAGTTTAAGTCAATATTGTAGTCTAAGGCTAATTGCGCCTTTGAAGGATATTAATAATAAATTAATAATAATAAAATGTATAATAATAATAATAATAAGTATATATATATATGAAGTGCCGCTCTATGCTAAGTGCCACAGTAGAGCTGAATGGACAGTGAAGGTCAGTAGAGTAGCCTTTTGGTATAATGCCGCAATCGGTTTAGCAACTGTGAAGTTTATTTAGAAGGATGTAGTGGATCTACACAGGCAATTGCTGCTGCAAACAAACGAGAATTTAATGTAGTATGTAAGATGTCTGACTGCAGAGCTGTAGTGGCCGGATTCAAATCCAGTGCTCTTTCCACCACCACTGCTGTGATTTGTGACTTGAAACTGAGGTCAAACTACTATGGGCTTTAGTAATTAGTATGTGCTGTACTTGAATAATAAATTGGGGACTATTTATCTGTAAATATTAATACTTAATGGTGTTTCACAATTTACTTTGTTTTATGATATACAAATTGCAGATGATTCACTTTACTATGTTTTCTCATTTCTCACAGGTTGTTCTATGTTGTCACTTTACTATGTCACTCATTTCTCACAGGTTGTTCTATGTTGTCACTTTACTATGTCGCTCATTTCCTGCAGGTTGTTCTATGTCACTTTACTATGCCTTTCATTTCCCGCAGGTTATTCTATGGTGTCCTCACTCAACTGCCAGAAACCCGAGGCATATCCTGGAGGTCTGTCATTATGCCCAATGTGAACTTCGCTGAGTTCTCACGCAAGGCTCAATGCCGCGCTATTCTGGACGGGGTGAGCAGCCTCACGGAACTGGATGTATCCGGTTCTAGGTCTGTGTGTTTCTCTGTCTCTTTATCTGCCTTTTGCTAGTGCTTTTTTGCCTTGTCTTCTTCTAATTAGTCTTTATTTCTCTATCATCTTGTCTTCTTCTAATTAGTGTTTCTTTTTCTATCTCTTTGTCTCTTAGCGTTCTGCCTAGCGGCGGGACACTACAGACTATTTTATGTTTCACCTTTGAAAATAGAAATTAAACCAGTGAAGGTGCTTGATGTTGGCAGGGACGACTTTGTGGAGAGGACAGGCGATAACGGGATGGTACCGGGGAGAAAAACGCTCGACTTCAGCAAAGCGACGGAGATGAGATACCTCAACGCAGCCAAGACTCGCCTGGGCAGCCGACACCTGCATGATCTCACTGCAGCCGCTCATAAAACCCTCACCAGCATCAACCTGTTTGCCTGCGAAAGAATATTCTCACAGGTCTGCATCAATTTCTATGCAAAAGAATATTCCAAGATTATTGTTTTTGTGCAAAAGACTATTCTCACAATTGTGCACCTGTTTGTTTGTGAAAGAATATTCTCACAGATTTGCTTCGAAATATCCCATTTCCTTTAAAGTTTTAGCTGAAAAGATCTGTAAAACCAAGTTGATGTCTGTTTAGTACATTGACGCGGCTGTTTTTCATGGATTGATTGAATGATTTGTCTTCTGATTTAATGATTGATTGATTGATTGATTGATAGAACGGGGAGACGGATGGGACTGGTTTGATGACTCTATTGACACAGTGTGAGGCACTGAGACATGTTAACATAGGAGGTGTACATCATCACGTCCTGCATAACGACAACTGTCAACCACAGACCCGCTCGGCTGATCTCAGATTCTCTGTCATATCACAAGTCAAAAGTACAGTAGACTCTTTAGTTGTTCATTAGTACAGTAGACTCTTTAGTAATTCATTAGTATAATAGACTCTTTAGTAGTTCATTAGTATAATAGACTCTTTAGTAATTCATTAGTATAATAGACTCATTAGTGGTTCATTAATATAATAGACTCATTAGTGGTTCATTAGTATAATAGACTCATTAGTGGTTCATTAGTGTAATTGACTAATTAGTGGTTCATTAGTGTAAATGACTAATTAGTGATTCATTAGTATAATAGACTCATTAGTAATTCATTAGTATAATAGACTCATTAGTAATTCATTAGTATAATTGACTCATTAGTGGTTCATTAGTATAATAGACTCATTAGTGGTTCATTAGTGTAATTGACTAATTAGTGGTTCATTAGTGTAAATGACTAATTAGTGGTTCATTAGTATAATAGACTCTTTAGTAATTCATTAGTGTAATAGACTCATTAGTGGTTCATTAGTGTAATTGACTAATTAGTAGCTTACTAGTTTAATAGACTCTTTACTCTCTGTTTAGTTGTAAGTTATTAAACATAATAGGACCTTCAGTGTAATATATAGCTAGTTAGTATACTAGAGTAATGAGTGACTCATTAGATGATAATAAACTCATTAATGGTTCGTCAATTTAGTAGACTTATGTGTAGTTGATTGATAGTTTGATTGATTGAGAGAAAGATAGATTGATATATTGACTTATTGATTGGTTGCTGACTGCTTGACTTCTTGACTTCTTGACTTCTTGACTTCTTGACTGACTGACTGACTGACTGGCTGACTGACTGACTGGCTGGCTGGCTGGCTGACTGACTGACTGATTGTCACAGATCTGAAGAGCCTGTGTGTGCCTACCTGTGCTATGAAGGACAAGCGGATCCTAAGCATGCCGTGCACAGGCTACGTCATCTCTCCCAATTCTAAACACGGCTTCAAGAGACCTCGACTGGTCGGTTGTTCTTCTTATTACTCTTTTTTATCATATAATACTCTCATGTTGTTATAAAATGTACAATTTAATATACCAAATCTTTTATGTAATATCATTGCTCTTAAATTTAAGCATTGATCGATTGATTGGATATATTTCATGATTGAATGATTATTAATAATAATAGATTTTTAACATCCATTTCATCATGACATCCGAAACGTCAGACACTGATTGCGTGATTAAAAAACTGAATTCTTAAGTAATTGCTTGATTGATTGGCTGATTGATTGCTTGATTGATTAATAGTTTGAGTAACTTGTTGATTGAGAGGTAGATTGCGGGTAAACAGGATAGTTTTCTCAGGGAATGACACCCCTGCCGAGTAAATGTTAGTCGAAGCTCAGGAAGGCATAGGAGGCCCACCTCATCATCAGAAAAATCTCCCAAGAATAATGGTATATCAATAGGACAGTTATAAATAATTTGAACATCCACTTGTATATGGACATGAAGAGAAAGACGGAAGATAGATAGAGCTGACTGGAGGCGTTATATACCATGGACCTGCCAGTAGGCAGTGCACTGAGACAGAGAGGTTAATTGATTGATTGCATGATTAATTGATTGATTGATTGATCAATGCTTAGGACATTAGCCCATCCCGCAGGGGCGGGGCTGGGACTAGTAAAGAGGAGGAGTCAACTCCCCCCGCTCTACTGGAGATACTGATAAATCAAAACCCCGAGCTGGTAACACTGGAGATCATCAGCGTCGGGTTCATCTCTGTGTTCCACAGGAACTACTTCATCAGCAGCAACGAGTCGTCAAACTGTCACAACTCCGAGTGGTTAGTGGTTACTTTGGACTGATTTTCTAGATTTCGGAATTTGCACCGTTTTTGGACCTTCTTTTTGCTCGCCGGCTTGATTTTGTCACAATAGTGCTCTATGTTGTCATTGATAACTATAGCACTCTAATTGTTGTTATTATTATTATTAGTGACGTGTGTGCTAGTAATAGCACTGCCATAAGTGGTTAGTAGTATGTATATGTGTGCTGGTAATAGCTCTGTCACAAGTGGTTAGTAGTATATGTGTGCTGGTAATAGCACTGTCACAACTCAGAGTGGTTAGTAGTGATTGTGTGTAATAGTACTAATCATTAAGTAATTATCTTTTGCAAATAATACTAATCATTAAATAATTATCTTTTACAAATAGATTAA
This sequence comes from Enchytraeus crypticus, assembly GCA_905160935.1. Taxonomy (NCBI): domain Eukaryota; kingdom Metazoa; phylum Annelida; class Clitellata; order Enchytraeida; family Enchytraeidae; genus Enchytraeus; species Enchytraeus crypticus. The sequence continues at coordinate 12,044 of CAJHZI010000512.1, forward strand.
TCATTAAGAATTATCTTTTACAAATAATACCAATCATCAAGTAATTATCTTTTACAAATAATACCAATCATCAAGTAATTATCTTTTACAAATAATACCAATCATTAAGTAATTATCTTTTACAAATAATATTGGAAAGAGACTGGAACAAATCTCCTAAAAATAACTGGAACAAATATCCTTTAAAATCTGGAACAAATCTCCTAAAAAAACTGAAACAAATCTCCTAAACAACTGGAACAAATCTCCTAAACAACTGGAACAAATCTCCTAAACAACTGGAACAAATCTCTTAAAAAAACTGGAACAAATCTCCTAAACAACTGGAACAAATCTCCTAAACAACTGGAACAAATCTCCTAAAAAACTCGAACAAATCTCCTTCAAAAAATGGGAACAAATCGCATAAATAATAACTGGAACAAATGTCCTTTAAAAAAACTGGAACAAATCTCCTAAACAACTGGAACAAATTTCCTAAACAACTGGAACAAATCTAAACAACTGGAACAAATTTCCTAAACAACTGGAACAAATCTCCTAAGTAACTGGAACAAATCTCCTAAAAAGCGGGAACAAATCGCCTAAATAATAACTGGAACAAATGTCCTTTAAAAAACTGGAAAAAATCTCTTTAAAATAACTGGAACAAACCTCCTAAAAAAAAACTGGAACAAATCTCCTAAACAACTGGAACAAATCTCCTAAACAACTGGAACAAATCTCCTAAACAACTGGAACAAATCTCCTAAACAACTGGAACAAATCTCCTAAACAACTGGAACAAGTCTCCTATTAAAACTGCAACTATTCTCCTATTAATTATAAAAGTATTTTTCTTGTACATACTCAGATAATGATTTCTTTTTTTACCTTTTATCATAAATTCTATTATGCTTCTCTCGGTGTCTGTACTTAATTCAATATCTGTAACTTTCTGCAGTTGTCAGATTGAGCACAGATAAACTAATATATTATTATCTATGTGCTACGAGGCTAATAATAATTGAGATCTTCTCGAGTACAACTCATGCATTGTCTACTATATTGTTTCTATGCTGTTTACACAGTATCGAGGGCAAGTTTGTGTCTGACAGGAATCTATCTAGGATTGGACAGCTGCAGAACTTAACCTCTCTCACTATTGTTGGATGTGTAGGTTAGAATTCTCTTCTTACTCTCAGTTGTGTAAGAGTTCCATTGTCCTGTAACTATATGGCAAAAATTTTATACACTTCCTTTGAAGTTTAAACTTGGAAATTCTTCTAGATCATTATTTTACTATTATTAATTGCATTTAATTTTGTTTTGTATTTGAGATGTCTGTAATATTTCATAAAAAATTGTGACAAGCAGAATTAATAAAGCAGACAAGCTGTAATTTGAGGAAAACAAGGAAAAATCACCTCAAAACTTAAATTTCTCTGGATTCTGATCTCAATCCCAGTGCTTATTGATCATACCGATGAGATAGGTTTTGCTGGATTTACCTCATTACTGTTCACTAAGGAGCGAACGAGCTGGTTATAAAAAGGGTTTGGGACAACCTGAAATTGTTAAGCTGGCCCAAAGAACAGGGGTTATCCAGAAATATCCGAGTCCATCTGAAAGTAAATTGCAATCTCCTTAGTGTATTATTTCTTTAGGTAACATTCTCTTCACATTTCATCGTACATTATCTGTATTTGTCACAGTTCTTCCATATTGATAAATTTGTGCCTCTAGCCTGACATCTGGCGAGGCACTGGATAGATGCATATCAACATATTCTTTTGCTGCTACTAATTCAAATATCTTCGATTTTCTCCGCGCGATTCTGAGTCAAAATATTCCCAGTGAAAAAAATTTAAAGACTAATGTGTTGTTTCGTGTTTATTATTTCTGGATCGTTGAGTTCTATACAAGAATCTACTTATATATTTTAGCTCTAACAGGATCCTGCTTTCTGGAGATTGCTAAAGGCTGCACTAGACTGGAGAGGTTGTCACTGGCTAATGTTGGTAACGCTGTAATGGCGGGTGGTGGTCTGCTTCATGCTTTCTCTTATTTCAAATCTCTGCATGATCTCAGGTACGTCTCTTGCACATCTGTCGCTCGTGAGCACACCATTGATCATTTGAACAGTTTCATCACGTAATTGATCTCTGCCTCGATGATAAAATAATCTAAACACAAATTCATTAATGACGTCAGAAGTAGTTTCCAATTTTTAGAATTAATCAACTGCTATTAGATTTTCAGGAAACAACTCGTAATCTACAACTTGTGTATATTATATTGATACTTGTCAACAATTTTTTTAATTGTATTTTGTCAAAATATAGATATGTATGATGTGTGGGTCTCTGCAAGATATACTTACGCCTACTGTGCTTGTCGTAGGAGGAGACTAAGCAATAGCTGAGGAGGTCGGTGTAAAACAACCTCTGAAGCCATATTTTCTGAGGTTAAAGGTTGCACTAAGGTTTTGAAAGCACAGGTTTTGTGATGAGAGCAACTTACTTCTGCGTAAAGTGAAGACCGTGAGAGCAGTTACCTAGATAGAAATATATACCTTGGACCTACCATTTGTTAGAAATTTCGATGGAGGGAGAGAGAGCATAGCATTAGGCTTAGTTGTGTATTATTGTTAGCTCTTTTGGTGATTGTTTATGGACGTATATATTGTAACATTCTATTATTGTGTGTATCATATTTGCCTGTGTAGTATAGAGCAGAATCTGATCAGTTTCTATTGTGTGTAACATATTTGCCTGTGTAGGATAGAGCAGAATCTGATGTCTATGAGCAATAGATTCTTCACGGCTCTTGCTGGAGCTAAGAGTCTAGAGCGACTGTGTATAGTGTCGAAGCACAGCTCCTTTAAACCTGCAGATCTCATTCGATTGGTCGATAGGGTGAGCAATACTTTGTAGACTTCCTTTCTCTGCTCATTCTGTTGACCTTATTTATGTTCTTGTTTTCATGATTTAGCTGTTTAATCTCGGCGATTTTTATTGTGATAGCCCAAACGATTAGTTGTGATTCTGTTTTTTGTGATTCTGTGCGATTCTGATGCTAATAATCACTGTGACTTATATTGCGACAGATTCATTTGGTAGATTTGATTGAATTATTTATAATGAGGATAATTTTTATTGTCACAGCTGCTTCATTTAGTTATGATTCAGGTATTTATAATCATGATGATTTGTATTGTCACATCGTCTTCGTTTAATTATGATTCAGTTATTTATAATCACGATGATTTGTATTGTTGCAGCTTCCTCGGTTAGTTGTGATTCAGATGTTTACAGACTCTACACTCACATCCTGTCGCATGCTAAAGTCTAGTCTAAATAAAAGGTATAGAAGAATCTCAGAAATGGTCTCAATTTTCAATTCGTTGCTTTTATGTAACGATTTTAAGTCTAAATGTGAAGAAATTTTATTTAATGTAGATAAATTTCATCTACTTGATTACATCCAACATAGCATAAATTTCTTCTCTTTAAAATAGCACTATTTTTGCTTTAAACTTATATTGGCTATTATGTAATCGTTACTCGGATACATTAATAACATACCATCATAATAAGAAATAATTTGGTTATTTAAGTCTCGGTTTGTTACTGGTTTTTCTCATTTAGGTTTTTTAATTGTGAGCTCAGTAGCTGAGGCAAGTCTGAGGTAGACTTTAGTGAAGAGGTTGTTGCCGAAGTATTATGATTTTGTCATGTGTTGAAACAGACTTAGTTTCCTATAGATTGATTATTTGATTAATTTATCGATCAATTTTTGTTCTGCTTGATTGATAGGTCGATTGACTATAAGTTAAAATAAATTGCGTCTGCTGCTGTATCACAATGATAACGGTCTGGCTGAGATTCGAATCGATGGCCAATTACTTCTCAAGCAAGTTTACTATCCATTCGGCCGTCCTAGCAGTACTTACTGACTTTGTTATTCATCGATCGATGGATGTATAGATCGATTTATCATGTAGATGATTCATTTACTTCGTTATTAACCATTTAGTTAATAGGTTGAATAACAGGTTATAATATTAGGTAATTAATTGATCAACTGTTCCATTGATTAATGGTAAGATTGGATTATTGATTGATTGTTTGTTAGGTTTGGGTCCAGCAGGCCTGCACTAAGCATTGCTATTCACCCGCCCTCTGACGACGGTATTAGAGAAATACCCAACCACATCCCGTCAAAGCATTTCAACGAGCTCACTCGATTCTCCAGCAACGTCTGCTATCTGCCGCCTCGCATCCAGTCATGATTCTAGTCCTTAAGTCGTGATTCTAGTACTTACGTCATGATTCTAGTACTTACGTCATGATTCTAGTACTTACGTCATGATTCTAGTACTTACGTCATGATTCTAGTACTTACGTCATGATTCTAGTACTTACGTCATGATTCTAGTACTTACTTCATGATTCTAGTACTTACGTCATGATTCTAGTACTTACGTCATGATTCTAGTACTTAAGTCATTGTTCTAGTACTTAAGTCATGGTTCTAGCGTTACTGTCATGATTCTAGCATTGCTGTCATGATTCTATCATGATTCTAGCATTGATCTCATGATTCTAGCATTGCTATCATGATTGTAGTACTTATGTCATGATTCTAGTACTTAAGTCATGATTCTAGCACTTAACTCGTGATTCTAGCACTTAACTCATGATTCTAGCACTTAACTCAATGATTCTAGTACTTAATTCATGATTCTAGCATTGCTATCATGATTCTCGCACTTTAAGTCATGATTCTTGCACTTAAGTCATGATTCTTGCACTTAAGTCATGATTCTTGCACTTAAGTCTTGATTCTAGCACTTAAGTCATGATTCTCGCACTTAAGTCTTGATTCTAGCATTGCTATAATGATTCTAGCATTTCATGATTCTAGAATTTACTTTATGATTCTAGCATTGCTATAATCATTCTTGCCATTATGATTCTAGCATTTACTATCATGATTTTAGCATTGCAATAATCATTCTTGCCATTATGATTCTAGCATTTACTATCATGATTTTAGCATTGCAATAATCATTCTTGCCATTATGATTCTAGCATTTACTATCATGATTTTAGCATTGCAATAATCATTCTTGCCATTATGATTCTAGCATTTACTATCATGATTTTAGCATTGCAATAATCATTCTTGCCATTATGATTCTAGCATTTACTATCATGATTTTAGCATTGCAATAATCATTCTTGCCATTATGATTCTAGCATTTACTATCATGATTTTAGCATTGCAATAATCATTCTTGCCATTATGATTCTAGCATTTACTATCATGATTTTAGCATTGCAATAATCATTCTTGCCATCATGATTCTAGCATTTACTATCATGATTTCATTGCCATCATGATTCTAGAATTGAAATCATGATTCTAGCATTGCAATCTTGATTTTATTGCAATTCAACTCACGATGGTGTTAACAAAACGTATATCGACTCTTCATATGAACAACAACAACAACACAATTCTAATGCTACTGACGTCCATGACAGTATTAGCGCTGTGAATTGAACACCAATGAGCGGAGTTGACTATACTTTAGTATGTCGTTGAAAACGCTAGCTTCATAGGCAAAATTTGTCGACTTTCAAAACTTGTGAATTTGCAAAACTTTGTGAAACTATATATGTGGAGCGTGTTTTTTCAGTGTATATTTAAGTGAATGGAAATAACAGACCAAATGTTGTGTATTGTTGTTCTCCATCTAGATAGCGCTATTACTAATAGCGCTGCTATTTAATTAAATACTCCGTACTCGCTTCAGTATATCTGTCATTGTAGGAAAGAAACTATTACACTGTATTTATCTTATACATTCCAACGTTAGTGAGACTATTTTGAAAGTACTCAGATAAATGAGACTTATTTGATAATTATTATTAATTTAATTAATAATAATTAGTAATTTGACAATAATTAGACGTATTTTGTAACGTAATTAGTGTCTTTAGATCACTGCGTTCATTCAAATGGCAGGTCTATAAAGGGTAAATATTTCTCATCAAAGATTCACCTATTATTACTATGATTCAAAGTAGTCTACATTATGAACTCATTTTACTTGATCAACAGATTTTACCTGATCAATGGGTTTTACTTGATTAATAGGGTTAATATTGAATAGTATGGTTTACTTGATTACTAGGGTTTACTTGATTAATAGGGTTTACGTGATTAATATGGTTTAATTGATTAACAGAGTTTACTTGATTAATAGGGTTTACTCGATTAATATTGTTTAATTGATTAATAGGGTTAAACTGGGATTTAAGGGAATATGATGATGATGAATTGATTAATAGGGTTTAAATGATCAATAGGGTTTACTTGATTAATAGGGTTTACTTAATCTACACGTAGATCAAATATATTTATCACTTCCACGCGAGATTTGTAGATTTGTGCGATGGCTGTAACAAATGAGGCTACCTTTTTGTCTATACTCTAGCTAAGCACTTGTCAGATTATACCTAGCTACGTGTTATACATAAACATCTAATATAATTAACTTATATTTTAATTAAATGACACCAGAATCCAGCTAACATAAATATTATTTATAAAAACTGTTAGCTCTGAACGAATCAACCAGGGTAAAAACTACTTAGCACAGTCCATCCACTAAGCTCTAACAGTCTTAACAAACAACGATCTCATTCTAAGAATTCTACTTAATTAAAATAGCATCAACAAGCACAATCAGTTGGTAAATCTAATTAATGTGGTCATCATCTTGTTTGATTCTTTATTGATGTGTGCTGCGGGGACGTCCCTGACATCATCCTTGGATGAGGAAACGGACGATAAACTATAATAGTTATTATTATTATTATTATTCACATCAGTCCCCAGATTAACATACCTATTGTTTTGATAATATGATTATATTATCAAAACAATCTTGAAAATGTTCAGAATGACAGATTGATACATATTTGCATAAACTGCCTGAGCAAGCAAGAGGAATCAAATAGCCCCAGTTAAATTTAATCTGTTCAATTAAAAAAAACATTCACACGCAGTAGTGTAATTGACTGAAGCCAGCTGCTCTTGAGTGAGGAAACTGACGTTAACACTAGCATTACCAGCTTTTTTATTTCCTGGAGGAACGTTAGTTCATCAAGCGCACTGATCAATTTTTTTCGTCACAATTTCATTACGCAATATTTCAAATCACAATCGAAACTGGCATAAAAGTAGAAGCTAAACAAGTGATAATTAACGTAAAATCTTACATAATCAACCAAGTTTTAAACAATCCAACTTGTAAACATTTAAACAGTTTAACATTTAAACAAGTAAAACAAGATAACACAATAGTTCCATACGTATTACCATTATTATGCTACCTAAGTAGGTTAAAATCGAAAATTCAATAAAAAATAACTATACAGATGCAGTTTGAGTTTGACTTAATACAAAACGGCTTAAATACAATTCAAAACAGTGAAATACAAACGTAGTTTGGCGATTATTTCATTTTGTCTAGTTCTACAGCTAACTTTCTGCTATAGAAGTAAAAATCCTTAAGCTATAAAGTCGGTTTCGTCAAAGTGCCATCAATTGCAGACCCAACAGGAACTATAACCGCCCAAGCAGCTTTAAGGTTTGTTCAAGTAACTAAACCACTCTGTAGCAAGTAACTACGCAAGAGTTCTGGAGAGACAAGACAGAGTCAGGGATTCTATTACTGAAGCAAATCATCATTATCTAAGAGTTCTGGAGAGGCAAGGATTTCTGGAGGTCGGGGATTCTATTACTGAAGCAAATCATCATTAACCATCTCATCGGCGAGCTGCTCGAAGAAGCTGAGTTGACTTGACTCCACAGTGGCAGGCACTGTCTGCAGTTGACTGGAGAGATTGCTCATACCTCCACTCTGCTGTAGATCAGCCCCGTTCAAGTCTCTCACATGAGATTTATCTGCAGGCAATCAAAGTAATCCATCAGGTAGTTTAGTCTATGGTCTATTAGTATCTTATACTATATGCATATAATTTACATAGCTTTACTTCTCTATACTCACGCGCATTAGAAAATATGACTCGCTTCTGTACAGTTTTCTTTCAGGTTCACATAATATAAATATTATATAATAATATATAATATTATTAATATTATTTATTTGTTTCAGCTGTAAATAATTCATTTATCTATCTAATCAACATTCAGTCAATCAGGCGCTAACATTAATGCACAGTAGCATTATTAGCATAGTGTTGCTATCTCTTCTGTATATTATCACCATTTATATATACGATCTATCAATTAACTAATCAGCCAATGTTTCATCGATTTCCTCTATCATTCTTATCTTTCTGACCTCGTCTTCAAGGTTCACGTAAAAATGGTTTTACACTTTCTGTGAATAGTCTCGTAGTCAAATCCTGTGCATGGAAAACTAGAAGTATACTATATACTAGTCTGTTAATGTATCAATGATACAGTGCGCATATTATCGTTTATTTCATTGTAGCATTATTATGAAGAGCTGTCATGTAAAAAAATTTTATTGATTACTCCAACACCACTCACAAGATTACGATATCCTGCATTGCTTTTAAACTTAAATTGCTAATGTGCATTCACTCTATTATTATGTATATTGTTCATATGTGTAATATGTGTAATACATAAGTGTAATTTATGGTTGATCTATTCTTCAGAGGACGGATAGAACACGGGTTATAGGAAACGTGCATTCTCTCTTAGTGCACTGTCTACTGGCAGGTCCATGGTATATAACGCCTCCATTCGCCTCCATCTTCCGTTTTCTTCTTCATACCCACATACGAGTAGATTTTTAAATCACTTATAACAGTCCTTATGATAAACCATTAAGATGCATTACAGAATTTTTTAATGCAGCAGAATTAAACATGAGGGAATCATACCGAACAAGTTGTAGGTACCATAGAGATGTGGTGATCCTAGTATGTCCATCTTATCATCATCCTGTAGTCTGCAATCCATCAGATCCCCTTCATCATCACCCATCAGTTCTGCTTCAACGTTCAACATCTTAGACTTCTTGAGCCGCTCGTTCCCGCTAGAGCCCATCTGGGAAACCTGTCTGGCTTCACTAGGCCTCAGCTGCTGTGACGAGAGACTCTGCTGGGAGAAGATACCACCATGAGTATGGTTACCAGAAGAAGGGTTACCGGGCAGGTGGACAGCACCTGGAGAGTTATTCTCCTTAGAGACTGGAATGTTGTTGAGAACACCGTCACACACGCGTCCACGTGAACAACTCCCCTGAGAGCTATGCACGAACGAGCCCAGCAAGGAATTCTCCACTCCACGACCTTGAGAAGAGTTTTCCTGTGAACATGGCAACACTTTCTGTACACTCTCGTATTTACGTAGGTCAGGTTGAGATAACCCTGCAGTATTAACCATTGTCGATTTAGCACGACTGACAAAACTAGGCACGATCCTGGATCCCTCAGCGCGATCCAATGCTCCATCCACTCGAGAGGTCTTACCTACAGCAGAGGCTCTTGGTGCACAGCTGAGATAACCAGTCGACGTCTGAGAGGAGAACAGCGGTTGTGAGCCAGAGATCAGATCATCATCTCCGGCTATTACCTGAGACAACCCGTCACGACCTGATCTATTGCCTTCTATCACACAGAGTCTAGCGCCTGACACCTGACTGATCTGTGACTGGCTAGCCACAATTCTTCCACACTTGTCCACATCACGTCCATGCGACTCTTGAGATGCAGCGCATGGAGCAGTGGCGCCCATCCCACCACTACAAACAAATCCCTTCTTCTCATCACTCTGCCTCGGCTCCTCCATGGCTTGGCTTGGCTGGCTCACTTCAGAGAGATGCGCCAGTGGCACAGATAGCTCAGGACTCTCGGAGATTGACTGTTTCTCCGCAGTCTTCTTACTCTTAGTCTTCCTCTCCCTGTTGAAGAGATGAGAGTACTCTTTGCCAGTCAGGTAGTTCTCATAGGGCAGCAGGTACCTACGAGAGTAATCAATTTGTCAATCAATGATCGAGGTATCAATCATCTTTACAGTAGATACAGGCAATTCCGATGCAGTTACAGCGACCAAATATAACTCTAGTAAATAATTAGAGAACATTTTAAATAAAATTGAAAAGAACAAAACAACAGCTCAAGTGCTTTTTACATTATAGAATTAACATACTATAAAATGGTTGTTTAAATAGCTTAATTTCCACTCTAATTTTTGAGAGGCTAGAGAGATACCAGAGAACTCTTTATTATATAGTCTACCTAAGAAAATTAGTGAATGCAATCATGAGTTACACGTACATCATCATCTTCCCTTGAATATAATGATGAATGTGAATCAAACATTACACATTAAATTAGTTAAAGTAGTACTTAGTGATACAAATATCTTAGAGATACAGTATAAGAGAGAACATACTGAGTATAGTAGATTTTAGCAGAGCAAGCAGCATTGGCTGATGCAGTGGCAACACCAGTCAACTCCCTGTATATATCCTTCCATGCTTTAGTGTTGCATGTCTACACACAAGAGAAATAAGATCCGTATATATCCTTCCATGCTTTAGTGTTGCATGTCTACACACAATAGAAATAAGATCTGTATATATCCTTCCATGCTTTAGTGTTGATGTCTACACACAATAGAAATAAGATCTGTATATATCCTTCCATGCTTTAGTGTTGATGTCTACACACAATAGAAATAAGATCTGTATATATCCTTCCATGCTTTAGTGTTGATGTCTACACACAATAGAAATAAGATCTGTATATATCCTTCCATGCTTTAGTGTTGATGTCTACACACAATAGAAATAAGATCTGTATATATCCTTCCATGCTTTAGTGTTGCATGCCTATACACAACAGAAATAGTGTCTTCTAATATCAGTATCACATCATACACGTGCAAGCTTGGATTCGTCTCAGTAGTGCTCGATGTTTTTATCGATGACTGTAACACTTTAACTTGTTTTATTATTATTAATAGTATTATTATTATTATTTGAAACTTAGCTTACTTCTTGCAAGTTTTATTGGCATATACTAATCACATTAAGTCAAAGCTCCAGTCCTACATAAACTATCAGAATGTCACGGTTCAGCTAAGGCATCAGTAGTGAACCATCCATACCATAGAGTATGAATTATCAATGCACAAGGAAAATAAATTTTCATTCAATTTTCTCTAAAAACAGATATTCAAGTATGAATAAAAAAGTAAACTAACTCTTGCATAATTCTTGTATAATTGTGCTAAAATTAAATACCCAATCAATTTTTTCCAAATTCAAATTTTATTTCCTGTACAATTATTTCAACACACTATATGAAATCTAATATAGCTCTTTAAGCAGTACACAGCATAACATTCTCACAATTAGAGAGAGAGATATATATATGTGTTTATGACAGCATCAACACCAAATCACTGACAAATACAAATATAAAGAAACATTTGAAAGAAATAATAATAATAAAAATTCCCAGAAACACAGGGTATCAAACAGTCTTAAGAAACTAGAACAACGGCCGTCAGGGAAGATGATACACATCTTATCTAGCTGACCACCGTCTACAACTATATTAATGTCATGTTTAATGCAAAATCAACTGAAATACACACTTTAGCTAAGCAACAATTCTAGCTGGACATTTACACAAAAATAACAAAATTTAGTAATTTACAAACCATCAATCAATATATATTTGTAACGTTTAGTGAATTCAGTTAAGGACCTCGAACTGCGGATATCAGGAGGTATTTGGTTCCAAGAATTGACAAACTTAAGAATTTAAAGAATTCAAGAATTGACAAACATAAGATTTTAAAAATTCGGAAGTTGTTCTAGAACACAAATAATTGGTCTCGGAGAGCCTTGTATTATACATAAACGAGATCTGATTAGCAATAAAAATACATTTTACGGATTCTGACATAGTCAGATCGGGGAAATTAATACATTTAAAAACAAGTTTACCAGTATGTAATTGGAATAACTGAAAAATTGGTAATACATTATAATTCATATAAAGTTGCTTAACATTATGAAACTTGTGTTTATTCTGTAAAGTTCTTAGAATACGGTTACATGCAACATGTAAGGGTTGAAGCAACTGTTTGGTTGTATTGGCATAAACTTCAATACCATATTGTGTCCTTGATTGCACCAATGAAAGGTATAAATTTCTACGACAATTCATAGGAATAAAATCTCTACGATTGTATAACATACTATTAAAATTATTAATTGTACAGATTAATGATTTAATATGATCACCAAAAGTCAAATTTTCATCTAATGTTAAGCCTAAAAATTTGGTAACATATGTTCTATTAATGCAGCTATTATCAAGGGATATAGTTAAATTGTTAGTTCGAATAAGAGCTTCATCGTCTTTAATGGGGTAGAACAATACATATGAAGACTTAGAGCAATTTACAGTTAGCTTGTTACTGATAAACCATTTACATATTTCAGAGCAAGCTAGATTCGCAGAGATAAACAATTCATCAATAGACTTATGTTTAACAAACAAATTAGAATCATCAGCATACAGTTTTATGGACCCAAATGTACAGGCATTATGAATATCATTCATATAGATTATAAAAAGTAAAGGTCCTAAAATGGAACCTTGAGGAACACCGATACCAACGGATAACACACTAGAAATGCTGTCACCAATTAAGGTGTATTGTTTTCTTCGAGATAAATAAGAGTTAAACCAATCATAGGCAGTACCACATATTCCATAAAAATGTAATTTGTGAAGCAGAATGTTATGATCAACAGTATCAAATGCTTTTGAGAGATCTAAAAATATACCAAGTGTCTTGTTTTTATGTTTATGTTCAGTAGATAAAAAATTTACCCTAGAAAAAAGAGCATCAGTGGTAGAATGGCCGGATCTAAAACCGAATTGATTTTCATTAAGGATTTCGAACTTATTTAGAAATGTAGCAATGCCTTTATGCATGATTTTCTCAAATATTTTACTTAAATTATTAAGGAGGGAAATTGGTCTATAATTTTCCATTAAGTCATGTTGACCTTTTTTATAGACAGGGATGACCTTGGCTAATTTGAAATTCTCAGGAAAGTAGCTAATTCAAACGATTTATTAATGATAAAGGTAACTGGGTTTGCAATGTAATTAGCGGATAATTGTAAAATTTTACTGGATATTGAGTCATTGCCAGTAGAATAACTCTTATTCAAGGAGTGAATTAAATTTAAGACTTCACTGTTGGAAGTTGGAGTTAGGAAAATAGAGTGTGGTAGAGCCCTGCTAAGAAAACTCTGATATGATACATCATTTCGTGGGATCGCTTCTGCTAGCCTTATACTATTTTGTATAAAATATTTATTAAATTCTCCCGCAATCTCCTTGTTATTTCTAAACTGGTAATATTATTCAAAGTTCTCCAAATGTTCTTAATTGAATTAGATCTTATGTCTAATTTATTTCTATAATAACATTGACGGAAGTTTTTGATATCCTTATCAACTATTTTTCGGTAATTCAGATAATTAGTTTTATCAAGAGGTAAGTTAGTTCTTTTTTAAAGTATGGTATAGATTATTTTAATTTTAATTCTAGACTTTAACTCTTTAGAGATCCAGGGTTTATCCTTATATGTTTTACGAGAGCACCGAATTAAAGGAAAGCTCAGATCAGAGGCAGCAATTAAGGAATTCGTTAGATGAGTAATAGCCTCATCAATATTAATCAAATTATAGATCGTGTCCAGTCCGTTTTCGAGAGATGGTCTTAAAAGTTGTTAATGTTTTGAGTGCTATAAATTCTAATGAAAGGGCGATCACAGTAGTTAACTCTTTCACTTTTAGAAACCAGTAGCACAACATTGGCATAGTGATCAGTAATATCGCTTGTAACCGTTAGGGACTTTACATAGATGCCTTTAGTATAATCAAAACCGAAGTTAGCGAAGATATGGTCAATTATGCTACGCCAGTTATTAATACAATGCGTAGGAATTAACGAGAACGGAATAAAGTTCAAATTGGACAGTTTATTAACATAGCAATCAATGAAATTACACACTCTAAATTTTAACAAATCAATATTTACATCACCACATATAAGACTCTTTTTTAAAGGTTTGCATATGGAAAGGAACTTGAAAAATGTATAAATAAAGACAGTAGCAGATTGACTCGGATGTCTGTAAATTAAATAGAGTCTAATTTTACCATGTTTAAGTAATATATCAGCGACCAAGAATTCAGCTATATTATCAAAGAAATTATTATTATTGGATGAATCAATGATGTTAAAGGTGATAGAATTATGGATTAATACAGCCACACCCCCAGCTTTTTGTATAGTCGGGGGGCAATATACAAACTTGTAATTAGGAAATACATCATCAAAAAATCGTAAATTAGTAGACCAAATTTCAGAAAGTAATATTACATCAAATTTATTTTTGTATGAATTTAAGTGATCTATGAGTTTCATATAATTGGCATTGAAACTTCTAATGTTAACATGAAATAACGATAGATTACAATTTTTATATAGGTCGTTAATAACATCATTAGAAGATTCAGGAGTGTAATAAATTAGACCATTGACACAGAATGGTAGAGAATGACAAAACACAAAACTGAGACTTAATACAACATATTAGGAATTAGACAACCCCGTAACGAACAATATCAAGCTTACCTCATCAAATCCGCCTCGTTCATAGACGGCCATGAATAGATCAAACAGTGCTATGGTCTTGTTCTGCCAGAAAGGAATTCTCTTTAATGGATTCTTGTTGTCTAGCATGAACTGCTGCAAACCCTCCTCAAAGCCCTTTCTGTTCTGACTATACATCTAAATAACAAATCAATTAACAAATCAATTCGTTTATTAATCATACAGAAAAACAGCTTATCGGTTGTTCAAAACAGAGTTAAGTTGTCAGTCATATATCAACCATTCAGAACAGAGTTATGATGTCAAATATTTATAAATCATTAAAAACAGAGTTAAGTTTGAGTTAAATTGTCAATCATTTATCAACAATTATTCAGAACGCCTCACTTTGTTAGATTATTAATTAGTCGGAAAGGCTTATTAAATTTTAAAGCTATCAGATAATCACTTATTCGGAATAGATTTAATTATTTAATCATTCGGCTTATCAATCATTCAGAACAGGGTTAATTTATCAATCAATCAGCTTAAATTATCAATCTTATCAATCATTCAGAATAAAGTTAATTATTTAATCCATCAGCCTATCACTCATTCAGAACAACAGAGTTAATTATTTAATCAATTAGCTTATCACTCATTAAGACCAGAGTTAATTATTTAATCAATCAGCTTATCACTGATTTACAACAGAGTTAATTTATATCAATCAATCGGCTTATAGTTTATTATTTAATCAATCAGCACATATTATAATTACCTCAACATCACGGCTGAACTTCTCTTCTTTAGACACGCCGAGCATGGAGTTCTCAGCACTGAGAAGCCTATCCAGACAATTAGCAGCCAGTCTGCCTCCACCAGGTCTATACCAGCTCACCACCCCCTCGCTATCAGCCCTACTCACCACCGTGCACGTCTCTGCCGCTAGAGCATCAAACGCTGCCTCTACAACAGCACTACCACATTCGTCAGAGACTCCATCGTCGTTACCACGACTGCTCCCATCACTATCGTCAAGCCGTATCACAGCCAGCTCATCAAAATTTGCACGAGTCGAGTCAATGTGTTTTAGATGAACGCTTTCAGGTGGTGGTAAGATCTCTTCAGCTGATGCTTGTTCCCTCAATCCATCCGTCAATGTAACACCGTGTGATGATAAAACATCTGGTTTATAATCTGATGGGTTTTGACTTCCACTAAGTAGGTTCTGACTGCCAGCAGGATTTCTGGTGTAATTTGGGTTATCAGTGACCCTACTCTGACTGTAGACCTGACTCTCAAGACTAAGGATTGGGATATCCTGAGGGACGTCATCATCTTCATCGTTGATTGAATTGGAAACTATGCTTTCAGCTTTCTCCAGTCTGGCGGATGGAAATTCTACATCAGTTATTTTGCCTTTAATACTGGGTTCAGTTTCTCTACCAGCTCCACAGTTTTCATTTACACTCAATGATTTCACATACTGATTGAAGTCTTCTTTCTCATCGTTTCCATTAGTATTTTCAGAATTGATAAAGTTAGATGCTCTACTGCCATTATTTTCTCCACTAGCTGCATTATTTTCTCCACTTTGCTTTTCTTCACCTGCCACGTCATCACCACTGAGCGCCTGACTGTTGAGCAAATTCGTAATCACCATAGCATCATCGTCATCATCATCAGCATCACTAAACATATTCACCTCGTCCAGAAAGAAACTTCCAGTTAACTTATCATCAATGGCATCATTAGCTTTCCTGCAATCCATGCTGATAATAAAATCAGTGGAGTTCTGGGAGTCTCTCTTCTTCTTATCATTCTTTGTAATTGATTTAGACGTTTCCTCCAAAAGTGTTGTAAGAGAAACTGACGACATTTGGTTGTCGCTCAAGGATTCTCTTGTCTTATCTAAAGGCTGCTCAATGGTCATGAGAGATTTCTTAGCAACAACAGAAGCAACTTCAGAAACAGGCGGTTTAGGCTTCTTACTAAATTGAGGAACAACTCTTTGACTGCCTGCCACATCATCATCTTTACCAGTTTGTCTTCCCATCACGCCGGCACTCTGAAGGTCTTTACGCGGCACAGAGAAATTAGGCTTCTTGGTAAAGCTGGGCTTGACTTGTGACCCAGCGACAGTTTTAGGTTTATCAGCTGTTTCAGAGCAATGTTGAGAGCTGATTCCATCATCATTGGACGCCTCTCCAGCGTCACCACCATCAGCCTTGGATGAGAAAATGGGCTGCAAATTAGATTTTATTTGTGATTCGATAATAGGCTTTGTCGTATCGGTGACTTGTGAACATTGCGAGTAAATCATTGCATCGTTGGACACTTCCACTTGGTTCGTAACTTTAGATCTGAAAAATGAAGCTACACTCTTATTAGTGACTATGCAAGTACTAGAAGGAATGAGTTCCACTGTTCCCTGATCAGGAGATACCAAGTCTAACCCAGCGGCAACATCAGCAATGGTCTTCTCCAAATTCTCTAAGCTAGATCCAACACCGGTGAAGACAGTTTTTGCCTTCTTAGTCTTATTCGGCAGTTTTTCCTTGTCGCCTCCTGCCGTTTCACTAACTGTCCCTTCTTTGACTAACTTGGTGATGTTTTCTTTGACATTATGTTTTTTGAGAGTCACTTCTTTTTCCTTGTACTTTTTGGAGACACTTTTAGTTCCCTCCAAAGAAACCGTTTCAGACAGATGTTTGTCACAGTCACTTATTTTATCTCTTGTAGGTATTAAATTGCTAGCGTCATCTGCTTCTGGAACATTTTCTTTATTCTGCCCTTCTTCATTGTATTCACTCATTACTGCTGATTCACACACGGCAAGATCAGAACTGACATTGCGTTCAATGGAGACAGTCTCATTAATTACTGCTCCACACTTCATATCATTTTTACTTCTCTTTTCATCTATCTGACTACAACTCGCAGTATCGTGTTTCCTCGATCCACCATTTCTCACTCCACTATGACTCCTATCTTCAGAATCTCTTTCTCTCATCTGCTGCTCGCTAAGCAGTTCTGTCTCATCGGCCATGCAGTCGTTGTCAGCTGACTTGATGATTCTTGATCGACTCTGATGCATGCTGGCCGAAGGTGTGCTATGATCCGAGCTTCTACAGATCATAGTTTTATTTCCTGATCTCTTCCCACAGCTTGTTGATCGGCTTTCTCTCATGCGTTTCTTCTTCTTCAATATCTTATCTAAAATCAATCAATCAACAAGGATCTAAAGACCAGTTCCTCATCTGAAGGGACGTCAAACAACAGTGTAAGTAGAGAGTTACATAAGTCTGAGATTACAATGAGCACTCTAGGAAGCCAATGTCAATCTAACTCAACAACAAAATGTCCATTAAATAGTGGCAGACAGAAATCGTGAGGTGTTGCAAGTATAATTTCAATATAGTAAATCAATAGCACTACATCAACGATACACCGGGGATAAAATTAAACTTCCGAAATATGAAATAAACTGCATCGACATGAAAATTAAACGTATTACTCAGAATACATAGAGATTATGTTAGGAAAACAAAGGCTCGACCTTTCTTAGAGAGTCTCCTCCAGTGGAACATAGAAGTCTGCAGTCTCTCTTCTAGAGATTTCTTCAGCAGAATATCAGCCTCATTCACAGCATCCATCACCTTCACGCCGTGATAAATCATGCGCTGACTCACCTTCAAGTGCCGTGTCTAAATGCATTGTACACGTTGCACAGAGTATATACAAAATACATTATAGTCTCTCTTAGCGCACTGCCTACTGGCAGGTCCATGGTACAAAACGCCTCCACTCCTCTCTGTCTTCCGCCTTCCTCTTCATTTCCACATATGAGTGGGTCTTTAAATCATCTAACATACCTAATCTCGGCCTGCCCCTGCCTCTTTTTCCTTCCATTCTACCCTCTATGACCTCTTTTAATAGACCTTCCCCCCTTAGAATGTGTCCTATCCATCTCTTCTTCCTATTTCTTAATACATTTATCAACTGTCTATCTGTGCCAACTCTCTCCAGGACTTCCTCATTTATAACCTTTCGAGTCCAGCTAATCCTCTCCACTCTTCTCCAAATCCACATTTCCAATGCCTCCAGTTTCCTAATTTCTTCCTTCCTTAAGGTCCAAGTTTCACATCCATACAATAACGTGGTCCAAACCAAGATTTTCACTATCTTTATCTTTGTGTCTTTCTTTAGACTTTTTGTTAATAGTTCTTTTCTACTACCAAACGCCGCTTTTGCTTGTGCAATCCTACTGCATATTTCCGTCTCACATTTCCCACCATTGGTTATAGTATGACCCAAATATTTGAAACTCCTTTCCTGTTCCAATTTCGTACCATTTATTGTGATACTAACTTCACCTTTATTATTAGACACTCTCATAACCTTGGTCTTTTTTATATTAATCTTCATGCCATATCTTAGGGCCGTATCATTCAGCCTATCCATTATCTTCTGCAATCCAATCTCGCTGCCCGCTACCATTCCTTGGTCATCTGCAAATCGTACATCTTGTAACAAATTCGCTCCTACTTTTATTCCTTCTTCCAAGTCTTCCATGGCTTCCTCCATCATTGCCTCAGCGTAAATGTTAAACAGTAGCGGCGAAATGCTACAACCTTGTCTTACTCCACGTCCTATTTCACCTTCTTCTGAGTAATCTTGTTGGATTTTGATTACTGCTCTTTGATTCATGTACAAGTTCAAAATTAGTCTTCTATCTCTCCAGTCAATTCCTATTCTTTTTAAGATATTCATCATCGTTATCCAATCAATCCTGTCACAGGCCTTCTCGAAGTCTACAAAGCATACAAAAACGTCATTTCCATACTCTAAGCTTCTTTCGCAAAGAACCCGCATTACTCCTATTGCTTCTCTTGTGCCGCATCCTTTCCTAAAACCAAATTGTGTCTTGCTTAGTATCATCTCTGCTTTCGACTGAATGCGATTATTTACTGTCTTTAATAAGATCTTTGATGCATGAGGTATTAAGCTGATTGTTCTGTAATCCGAACACTCCACAGCATTGGCCTTTTTGGGAATTGGAATCATCACTGACTTGGTAAAGTCGTCTGGCCAAATGCCTGTACTCCACACTTCCATACATACCTCCATTAACTTTCTGAGTGTTTCTCCTTCCAAATAGTATAGTATAGTATTTAAATAATGTATAGTATTACACATTATAGTATAGTATTTAAATTATGCAATCATCTGCAGATACACATTAGTCATGACCACTGTACTGGAGATCTGTTGTTCCAGCCACAGATAGTTTATTGATGATAAGTCTGCACATGATTAACTAGATTTGAAGGCTGGCTCAATAAGAAAAGTATTGGATAACCTTCAAGAGCAAGTTTTTGTATTTTCTAAGGCTGTAACATACTACGGCAAAGATGACAAGGCCAGTGGTCTATTACATCTGCCAATTTCGCCATGTATCAATTACTCACTAGGGTCAGCTAGATTTCTGAATAAAGATGTCCTCAGTGCAATGCCTCACATTTCTTTAAGATTATCTTTGAATTATCTTTAAGATTTACACCTTCACACACAGAATTGCTTATACTCCTCCATGTATCTTCTGCTTTTCACTTCATATCTACAAACAACAAGTTCTCAAATCATACAACATCCTATGTCTCGGGTCTTCTCCTAACCTCCTTTCCCTATAATATACTGCGAAATATAATATACTATTGAATACAATACGACACAACACACTACTTGGTGCAATAATGGATTTTTTGTCAATAGTACTTGATGTAGCCATGGATGACAGTAGCAATCTGTTATTATGATATATTAGATGACATCGCACACCTGTTTAGCCTCATGCAGAGCCTGCAGTGCTTTCTGCCGGCCATACAACTGTATCATGGCTTCATCGACCCAGCACCGCGACCTCTTCTGACCCAGGAACTCTACGTGATAGAGCTGTGGGTCTCCATCTTCATCGTAATCCACGTGGGTCTGGTACTGGGCGTCTCTCACTATCATACCAGGCCAGCTGTACAATCAATCAATCAATTACTTCATCGTAATCCACGTGGGTATGATACTGAGAGTCTCTCACTATCATACCAGGCCAGCTGTACAATCAATCAATCACTTCATCGTAATCCATGTGGGTCTGGTACTGAGCGTCTCTCACTATCATAGCAGGCCAGCTGTACAATCAATCAATACGATAACTCATAAGTGTAGCAATAGTGATAAAAATAATAATAGCAATAATAATAATAATAGTACTACCGTCACCAACTATATGCATAATCAACAGAGTATAAAGATAATTTCTGTATAAGAATAATAGAAATACATTTATATTCGGATTTGACTATACATTGTAATCATATATACCAAAAAATGTTTCAGCAAATGAAATTTAAAATTTATAAAATAAAATATAATTAATAAATCTAATGTGATTCTTAAATTCTAGAAAACAACTGTTATTATTAACCATATGAGATTCCAGTACTGTAATTATAAATCTAAACACGTTTCAATGAAGAATACAAATTTTACTGGATTTAATGAATGAAATACATGCATGCAATGAATTAAAAATTAATAACTGATAAAATTAATGCAAGCTAAGCAATTGTAGCCTATACATATTACAAAAATGGAAGCAAATGTTTACTTTTATTGGCAGTGAAGTAATAGTGACAGTGAAGTGACAGATCTAATTCATTTTAATCAAATAACTATAATTTAGGGCCTAATAAAGCCAAAAAGCCGATGTTAATGTTAATTTAATCTCTCGAAAGTGATATCAGTGACAGGCCGGCACGGGATTTGAACCCACACATACTGATCTGCGGTCAGACATCTTACCAACATCTGGTAAGATGATCGATGAAGGATAGCTTATCGGATATCGAAGATATCCTTCATCGGATATTGAAGATTTCTGGCCAGATATCCTTCATCGAATCTAGCCAGTGAAGAAGTCCAATAAAATTCTCAGAAGTCCACCTAGATTCTTAGTTTATACAGTATTTTTATATTTTTTATATATATTTCTTTTCACCTGCAGTAGCCATAAACCTGAGCAAGCACAAGCGACCCAGGCGGAAGCTCAGAGTAAACGTACGACAGTCTGCACTTGCGAACACCCAGCGTAGAGAAATGCTCCTCAGGTTCACTGCATGAGTTGTACGAAGGATTGTCGTTCATCTCGCAGTACCACGGATCAGAGCTGCCCATCAGTCTCTGCGCTGAAGCTTTGGATATGGTCCGCCATTTAAGACATGATGGATTCTCACACTGAATCCAAGCTGCATTCAGCATCTGAATCATTTCATTAAATAACATTCAATAAATATTGTAATGAAAACCAATTGATATTATTATAAAATCAGTGAGAAATATGTTGCGGAATCAATCTCTCAATCTATGCTGCTTAGACAGAGCACTTTAAAGAATCAAATTAATTAAATATTAAATATTTAAAACAGCTTCATCACCTAGTGTCAATATCAGGAATAACTCATGCAACATCAGAACTTCCAGATGTTTCATCAGAACAGAACTAGTAGGCCTAAACGCCAATGTTTTATATATGAATATATATATCTATATATATATATATACTGTAAATATATATACAGGAAGAATTAGAATGACAAGGCCAGAAGCAAAATGATATTCAGACCTCCTTCAAGAATTCTTCATCGACACTTTCACAGTCAATGCTTTCCTCACTCTCTGATGTACTATCAAACTGCTCCAATATGTCATCGTCATCATCAGTGGCAGTTTTTTTAAGTGAAATTCTTGGTCTCTTGCCTGACGCCATTACCCCTAAAGCAATAAATTAACTTTGCGAGTAGAATTATCAAACCGTTTCACAAAATCATTGTCATCAGCTCTAATATTCTACAAAATATATTTTCTGTAATTAAGATTAAGCTACAAAAAGACAGTAAAACAGGGTCAAACCTGTCAATTGCACAGCTACTCAGGCTTGCTGTATATGCAACATTTTTAAAAATGGGGAGGAGAAATTGATGCTTGTAACTTACTAAGACCTGTGAATCTAATTTACAATTAAGCCCAATATTAGCAGATGGAGTAATTAACATAGCATCATGTTCAGCATCGTACTGCTAGTAGGAGAAATTCATATATTCTGAGAAATCAAAGAGATTTTTGTACAATAATTCAACAACCATTATTATTCGTTATTAGATTCTTACAAATAATTTAATAAATTTCAGTGAATAGAATAAAACTGTATTTACTTTTTATTATTTACCGGAAGTTTAAAATTTCTTCTGCTCTCATCCACCAATAGCAAGTTTCGTTACATATCGTTATTTACTCTGACCTGTCGACTGGTGGCGTATCAATATGCTGGTATTCCTTTTTAACTCTCAAAATGTAACAACAACAACATCGTCAGAGACACTGTATACTACTCTGGTGGGATATAGTTATTCGACTGACGTTCTGGATAATATTTGTAGAACATAAAATAGCACCATCAAATAAGCATTTTGTGATTCTTGAATTTTAAATATGAGTTTGCACAACTTTCCAGTAGACAAAACAAAATTCAAGTTATTCCAATATAGTTTTATTAACTGAGGAAGTCAATAGGAAACCACCTCAGAAGCCATATTAATACCAAGTTATAAGCAACATTAAGGCGTAGATAAGGCATTGCCATTTGTGAAGGGATTACCTCATTAATAGAAATAGGTAAATAAAAAAGTTATTATATAGGAAAAGTGCTTAATTAGAAATTAGAAATATGCCAAATTTAAAGTGGACAGATGACAGAGCTGTAATTATGGTTAATATTTAAGAATTAGAAAAACATTAAATATATACACGCCACAAATTTATACTCAGCAAATTACAGTGATTTAGCATTAATACTGAGGGATTATCAAAATGATGCCGCGATAATATTTGACGTTGCTGCTTGAGCTTTGACATAATAATAACAACAATTAGAGTGCTGCAGTCATCAATGACAACATCGAGCACTATTGAGTCAAAATCAAGTCGGCAAGCAAAATGAAAGGTCCAAAAACAGTGCAAATTCCAAAATCCAGAAGATCAGTCCAAAGTAAAGGGAATTAAAGAAAAGGAGGTTTAGGCGTTGGCCGCAACTTATGGACACTGGATGGAAAAGAGAGATGGAAAAGAGAGGTCTTCAACTGCCTATGGAACTGCTCGTAGGAAAGCAAAGGCATAATGACTTCATAACAGACAACGAATTCATAGCATTCATTTAAAAAATTGCAAAAACATTCATAGAGTAAATCATGCTTATTCGTATCTCGACCCTAGTTAAACTGGGATTCAAGGGAAGATGATGATGATGAAACATTCACAGGGCACACAGAAAACTCACAGCCAATTAGAATGGTAGCATAGACATAGTGACTCTTCGTTTCTACAATCACGTGTTTTGCCTCTAATAGAACACATAGGAAAAGCCGTAAAGACTCGATCTGGATTGATTGTTCATTGATTTAGCGATATTCACATGAGTCCGCTAATGGAATCAAACCTCAAAATATTAAATTCAAAATATTACACTGATGCTAACATGACCAAGAGCAGATGTGAAATGATTATTAATATAAATTCAACACGACCTGGGCTTATCTAATCTAGATAATGATAATTATAAGTAGCTATCATCTAGGCACTAATAAGATCAGTAGCTATCAGTACGCCCCGAGCTGATCTCAGTCAGATTGTGCCTGTGTATGAACGCATCTCTCTTGGCTCTCTCAGAGGAGGGGCGCGGAGACCTGGCTTCCAGAGTGGACTTCCTCGTACTGGGTCCACCCTGGACACAGTCTCGGTGGAGAAGAGACCCAGCTGCACCCAGTGCCTCGTCCTCCTCACACTGCTCGGCTGTCTCGGGAACGGTCTCTGAGGACTGGCACCGTTTTGGTCCTCTGTTCTGTTTGGAGCGGGTGAAGAGAGAGAGAGGCATAACGAGCGTCCTTGGCTGCGCATCAGGACTCCACGACGAGCTGGAATCTGCTGGCAGGCTGGATGGAGAGTCGGTCACGTGACCGGCCACCTACCTGGTGACGACTTAGATGAACCAGCCTGAACATCTGTGAGAATAGAGTCCTCTGATACGACATCTTTAGAGTCCCGTTCTTGTTCCTCTGATTTCAGTTTCAGTTTGAGTTTGGCCTGAGACGGAGACGCGAAAATTTAGAACTATATGGTGCGCTGTGTGAAAAATTGATTGATTGTTGTTAAAACAATTTGACTCATTACGTAACTTAATCTCGCTATTTCTCGCCTCTTCACTCGCCTCTCTATTAAACCTTGTATTGTCGCTCACAGATGAGATCATATCCCCCCTATAGGTACCTCCTTCCTCCTCATGCTTTCATCCTCATCATCTAGTAGTGCTGCGTCTTGTCGCTCCTTTATCTCCAGCGAAGACTCTGAGTTTGCGTTATTGTATTTAAAACAAGGTCTGAAGACCCACCAGTGCCTGGAGAGCTGCCTCAACTGCTGGAGGGATTGGTTGAGGGATGCACGATCTTCCACCTTAAGACGCTTTTCATACTGTCTTGAAATTTTCAGCTGTATGCTTCTTCTTCATACTCGACAAATACAGTGATCAATACTTCCACTTTCGAGAAGTAAATACCGTGTAGTTATGTTCCTGCAATAATTAAATAAAATATAAATTAATGCTTAAGAGAGACTTGAACAATTAACACAAACGAAAACTATTATACAGTATAATTTAATCGACAATGAATCCAAAAGTTTGTCCCATTGAATAGGATTAACTATCCATTCCATGTCTACAGTAACTATTCTACTTATTATCATTAGCATGATGGTGCATTTGAATAGGTAAACTTGCTTTGCCCAGTCAAGTAGATGTGGACATTATTGAAACTGAACAAAACTGAGTAAAACCCATAAGCAACAAAAGTAACCGCATTTTAATTTTAGA
This sequence comes from Enchytraeus crypticus, assembly GCA_905160935.1. NCBI lineage: Eukaryota > Metazoa > Annelida > Clitellata > Enchytraeida > Enchytraeidae > Enchytraeus > Enchytraeus crypticus. The sequence continues at coordinate 37,712 of CAJHZI010000512.1, forward strand.
AAGATGGCAAGTTGTTTTAGAACAGCGATCAAGCTGACATATAGAAATGCAGAAAAAAAGGAAATTAAAGAATAGAGTAGCAGATGCAAGAAATCATCATCATCATTCTCCCTTAAATCCCAGTTTAACTATGGTCGGGATACGAATAGACTGTCTCAAATCCTCCCTGTCCTACATCACACCACCAGCCAATCCCCTATTTGAGACTTTTCCATTCTTTTAAATTTGTGTAGCAATTTCAGGAGCCTAGCCGCTTACCACCCGAATGCCCTTTCTAACGTTGGATCTTAGTGCTTTAGTTGCCTTCTACGACACGTGCAGCCACTGGTTGGTCAATTCTTTAAAGCAGCCGGACACAACATGGGGAGAATGTAATTAATAATTACTAAATGTGTATATTTTTGTATGCTAATAAATAAATTTTATATTTAGTGCATAGAGAAAAGCAATATTTAAAAACATAAGTACTTCTAACCGAGCTCCAGAAATTCTGGTAGTTTGATCTGTTTTTCTTTATCAGGACATTGGCTGATTAAACTCAATGGCATACCTTCCACTCATCGAACCTTCATAACCCACTGACTCAGTAGACCTGGCTTGTTTGGAAACCTGTAACATAAACATCCACAAAAGTAATATACAAATATTTAACCTTATTTAATTTAGAAGTTCACCATTTCAGTCAACATAAAAGGCCCAGAGAGACATATAAGTACTCTTAGGTAATTTATCTTTAATTATATATAATTATATAATTACTTTAAAGCAGCTAATATACGTGGCTAACTAATTTTTAACATAATGTTAAAATTACTTTGTCTTGGCAACAATTAAATTAATTTTAAACATATAAACCATGAAGATATTAAACTCTCAAAGCCCGTAAATTTGTAATTACATCACAGTAGTGTAACATACAATTATACAGAATACGTACCTATTATAATTATTTGAGTTCGAAAAAACCATACAACTTTGATAACAATTCAAAAGTATGACTTATCCAAATTAAATAGTTGAATTTGTTATGCATTCATGTAATTAAGCAATTCTATAATTTAGCTACTTCAAAATAGCCCTAATAATAAAGAATGTTTTATGTATATGAGTAGCAGTAATACTGTAATTGTAGCATACTGCACTATAATTAACAACAAATAAAACAATTACATACGTAAATAGAAAATAAAAATGAACAAATATCTTCACATTTTATTGATTAGAGCTGTTATAATCTTAAGCAACAAGTCAAACACTTAATCGGATTAGCTGAAAACTCGACAGTAATGAAAATAACTAAGTCTAAAATTGTGATAAATTACTTACTAGGTAAAATTAGACTGAAGTATTGCAAAAATTACATGGCATTTACATCGAATAGAATCAGTGGTAGTTGTTTGCATAAAGGGAGAATCAAATCTAAGCCAATGAACAAAAATATAGGTCCAAAACTACTGTCGCGAACAGCCTTACTGCCTGTTCGTCCTCGAGAGGTTGTCTACATCTGTACTCGCTCTCCGGCCGGCAGTGCTTCGAGACGGCAGCTTTTTCGTCGAATGCTTTATTAAGGGTACCGCTTGTCAGGAGGAACCGAGTTGCTGCGTCTTCGGAAGATACTTCTTTTCCGGTATCATCCGTCTCGATAGGTCTTTCATGTTCGTTTCCGACTGAGTAGGCCAAGGTCCAACCCCCCTTGCCTACTTCGATATTGGGTTCTCGGGAACCCGGTGCACAGCGTCGACGCACGCTGGCCCGAGTCGGGAGTAGAAGCATACTCCACGTCTTCTACGTATTTAGACGATGATGGTTGAGTTTCTTCCATGCTCCCTTGATAGATTCTATCCCGTGATATTCGTGGTTCTCGGGGCGAAGTGATATGGTGACCCGAACCGGTAGTGGAAGCGTCTGCGTTATCTTGGGCGATCACGGTTGGATTTTCTATCCTGCTTCCTAGTTTTACAAACTGGTATAGTAGATGATTGGTTGTTTGATTTGTTGTTTTAACTGCGACGACCTTTATCTTCTTTACCCTATTAAAACTTACGCGCTAGCTGCGTCACTTCGGAAATACCCAACATAATAATCTAGCTATGCCTACTTATAACTTTGGCTTTTATCATCTATTATAAATCTTTGGAAAAGCCCTACGTCACTTAATATTTATAAATAACAGCTGTATAATATTTGCTTTCGATCAATAATATATATTTCTTAATATATAAATTGTGAACAAGGCGTGTTCATTACAACTACAACTCCTAAACTTCAGAAAACCAACTCAACGAAGGAATATTCGCCCAAGATCACGGTTATGGAAGAAACATGCCTGCGAAGTGTCCATGGAAGCTTTGGGGTTTATCAAGGATTAACTAATAGCCTAAAATAACATTTAAAAGATAGCAAATAATAATAATAATAATAATAATAACACACATTATAGTGAAATGATAAACTACGTTGATATCTATCACTTTTAATACCACATGTTAAATCCTTTAGGCAATTTGTCAATTTTCCATATAGCCAGTCCAGTGAATGTCCGAGATTTTACTCTCAGATCAGCACGGCTGGGATTCGAACCCAGGGGGTTCAATTCACCTCAGGGTCTGTCCTTTAATTCTTCATGACGTTATCTACACCTCTAACCACTGCGCTATTGAGACATTCAATAGCTTAAAATACGCCCGTAACATGTCGGTAAATTTTGTACTTGCCTAATTTGCTTTACATAGAATAAAGCCAACTCACATAATTATATCGTCATGACAAAAAAATTATCAAAAACGTAGGACTAGTCCTATTAAATGTCTTAATAGCGTAGGGGTAACGTCATGAAGTTTTAAATGACAGATCCTGAGGTGAATTGAACCCTCCTGGGTTCGAATCCCAGCCGCGCTGATCTGAGAGTAAAATCTCGGACATTCACTGGACTGCTTATACGGAAAATGGACTAAATTGCCTAACGAATATAACATGTGGTATTAAAAGTGATAGATATCAACGTAGTTGATCATTTCACTATAATGTGTGTTATTATTATTATTATATTAATTTTTGGTATAATTTGTTAATATAAAATATGATTTCTAACCTATGAAAGGATATCCCTCGTGCTGTAGCTTCCGCATTACTCGCATTTGTACATCCAAATGCGCAACAATACTTCATCTTAAAACCGTTTAGAGATCGAATAGCGTAAAATAAAACTGAAATTACACAATAATAATATTAATAATAACAACAATTAGAGTGCTACAGTCATCAATGACAACATCGAGCACTATTGAGACAAAATCAAGCCGGCGAGCAAAAAAGAAGATCCAAAAACGGTGCAAATTCCAAAATCTAGAAATTCAGTTTAAAGTAAAGGGAGCTAAAGAAAAGGTGGTTTAGGCGCAGGTCATGGACACTGGATGGAAAAGAGAGATGGAAAAGATAGGTCTTCAACTGCTTATGGAACTGCTCATAGGAAAGCAAAGGCTGATGTGATTCAAATGAAGATTTCCGAAGATTGGATGGAAGAGAATTCCAGATCTAAGGTTCAGCATGCTGGAAAGAACGATTAGATAGCTTAGAGCGTGAAGTTAAGCTAGGTCTCACAAGAGTAATTAACTTAGAAGATCGAGTAATAGCAGGCTGCATCACTTTAATCAAGTGAGACATACAAGTTTGTCCAAAGGATGGTGATGGACTTATACGTTAGCGAAGCTGTTTTGTAAATGATACGCTCTTTATCCAGTTGATCTTTAGCCAGTGCAAAGACTTCAAAATAGCCGTAACATGTGAGTACTTGGAACTACAAAAAATTGCTCGCGCAAGAGAATTCTGAACAAACTGCAACAGATCAATCTCACAGCCAGGGAGATTTAAAAACAGGGATTGCAGTAGTCCAACTTCGATTGCACAAGATTGTAGCACCAATTGTAGCAGTTGTCTCACGTGACAAATATGGACGTATTCGACGAAGATCACGGATATGGAAGAAACATGCTTGTGAAGTTTTAGTTATGTGTTCGTGGAAGGTTAGGTGTTTATCAAGGATAACACCGAGATTTCTCACAGAAGAAACAGGTGATATTTTAATACCCGAAGATAACGAAAGAGTTTTCCCATTCAACTTCAGAAGCTGTTGAGGTGTCCCGACCAACAAGAGTTCAGTCTTAGATGGATTAAGTGCCAAGAAATTAGCAGACATCCAAGAGGGTATAGACTGAAAACTTTGTTGCAGGAGGGTTATAATAGGAGTTAGGGGTGAAGCAAGTGTGCATTTGAGTGTCATCAGCATATAGTTCATGATTAAGAGAATTAGAAGAGGTTGGAGTGCTTAGGGGTGTTGTATAGAGGTTAAAGAGGATAGGACCAAGAACAGAGCCTTGAGGCACACCATACTTTAAGTGAGAAGGCGAAGAGATGTACTCCATCACTTGCACACTAAAAGAACGATCCGTCAGATAGGAGTAAAACCAATCAAGAACAATTCCACGAACACCAAACCAGGAAGAAAGACGTTCCAGAAGAATATTGTGATCAATGGTATCAAAAGCGGCCGAAAGATCAAGCATACATAATCCAGTTAAGCGTTGTGTGCACATGGCATTAACAATAGAATTGCACACAGATAGAAGCACCGTTTCAGTTGAACGATGCTTAGTATAAGCAGCTTGATGCTTATTAAATTGATCATTGTAAGAGAGATGAGTAGAAAGCCTCTGAAGAACAATTCTTTCAGTGAGCTTAGATACGTATGACAGATTAGAAATAGGCCTGTAATTCGGCAATAATTCCTTATCCAGTGTGGGCTTTTTAAGCAATGGAGTAATATGCACGCTTAAAAACGCGAGGAAATTTGCCAGTAGAGAGAGAGAGGTTAACAATCAATGTTAATACTGGAGCAAGTATATGAATACACTTCTTTAAAAGAGAGGTTGGGATAGGATCCAAGTCACAATGTTTAGCTGGAGAGTCTAAAACTAATTTAGTAATCTCATCAATTGTAACTGGAGTGAAATTAGAAACAAACTACTATTAACAATACATCGGACAATGACGCTTTGTTTTCCACTCGAAGAAGTGGAACAAGCTGGGAATCAAGTCGCTCTTGTTCCAAAACTGGTCTCGCTGAAACAACAGTCATGCCATATCTACCTTATTTTAAAGATCTTTGATGCAAGCTGACTCCAATATGTCCAATACTCTGTACATGCATAGGCCGGCCTATTTGGCTGTGAGCATGCGATGAGCAAAAATCAAACTTTAAAAACAAAATAAATAAATCAGCATAATCTATTGAAGAACCCTGTGATTCATAGGTTAGTGCAATTCTAAACTTAATATGTAGGCCTAAGACAATATACATGTAATTTTAAAGTAAGAACTGATTGGTCACTTTCTCATAGGTCTACATATTTGCTGATGCGCTTAGGTGGATCATATATTGTGTGAACCTGTTGTAGATGTATGTTCAGCTTGAAACGTCTCTGATATCACCTTCAGGCCAGATACCGGACGTGAAATCTTCATGTTAATTTTTACTATTTGCTCTCTCTCTCTCTCTCTCTCTCTCTCTCTCTCTCTTTCTCTGTCTCTCAACCGATCTGTATTTCTCTTTCTTTTATATTTCAATCTTTTTGTTTACCGTATTCTACTACTCCTAATTCACTATTTTGATCTAGATGTATAATTATATAGGACTATTGTGCACTAACAGCTGTTACAGCTAATGCTAACGTCAGTTTTCTCACTCGAAAGCGATGTCAGTGACGGGCGAGCCCAGGATTTGAACCTCGCACATACTAATCCGCGGTCGAATATCTTACCGACATCGCCACTGGCTGTCGCAGGATGTCACTAAACATTATAATCAACTGACCTCACCTCAACTCGGCTTATAGTAGAGAATATCGAGAATTAAAAAATCTATGATGAAACTCAAAAAGACATGACACTCAAAAAGCTGACCCGATTTTAATCAATCAATAAAATTAATGTACATCAGTCTATGTACAATGAACAATTCGATTTACAGCAGTATCAATGATTGAAAAGAAAGAAAGAACAGTTAAATTAAGAATATATATTTTAATTTAAAAAATTCGTTGAGACTAGAAGTAATCCAAATCAACTCTCATCATGATTAGAGGATTCAAAACCCAATCGAGAGTCTCTATCAGTACCCTAATGGTGTGGCTATAGACGACGTTAAATTTAGCTTAGATCTTGAAAGCTACCTCTACATACATATAAACATGTATGTATGTATGTATGTATATATATATATATATATATATATATATATATATATATATATATATATATATATATATATATATATATATATAATATCCTCAACTCGCTGTTTGTTCAAGATGGCGATCAGCTATATGCAATAAACTTGCCTTTACTTCCTATCAAGCTCTTCTATATTTCTATTTAAATTATAGAAAAATTCCCATAAATCTAAAAAGAAAGAGAGGGCATCATCATTTTCAAAATATATGGTGAATTACAATCACACAGTACAAATCTAAATCATTGGAAGCGGGTCGGTTACGGGTTTGACAGTGGAACAATAGGCTCATTGTTTCATATCTCAGCCTCCTATTCGACCTATAGAGTGTACACTAGGTGTCGCTGTATAGCAGGGCGCCCTCAAGAATTATTTGTTTACTGAACGATTTTTGAACTGAGTGAATAATACGGTATTAGAGTTTAAACTTTAAAGCCTATAAAAATATTATGTATGGTACTTATAAGTAACATATGTATTGCATCTCTCGCTCTCTCTCTCTCTCTCTCTCTCTCTCTCTCTCACTCACTCACTCAATGGTGTGTTTATACAAAGTGGCTATGTGTAGGTACTTATAAGTAACATAATTATGTATTATATCTCTCTGTCTTCTCTCTCTCTCTCTCTCTCTCTCTCTCTCTCGCTTTCCCTTTCTCTCTCTCATTTATGTGTTTATACAAAGTGGCTTTTCCAAGATACCTATTCCTACTAAAAATCTACTTCCAGACTCACTAGGAGCACACCATAGATTAACAATTAAGTTGATCTTATCACACAGGCCAAGCATTAGCAATCAAATCTTACCGTAGCTTCTTACCAGATGCAACAGTGGATCTGCTAAATAAAAATCTTTCTTTCGTATGGCAATATAACAGATTGCATTGTGTCTAGTGAAATAACCACAATTTACGTAGGATGCGGTTAAGAGAGATGAAAAATAAGGGATTGACCGATGTAAGGGAAAAAGAGAAGTGAAAAAGGTCTATTCGTATCGCGATTCCCTACCCCAGCTAAACTGGGATTCAAGGGAATATGATGATGAGGATGCTGATGTATTGTATCTACTGAAGCTATTACCTAACGGTCTAATTTGTTAATAATTTCGCTAATCGATGCATTGCAATCATCATCATCATCATCCTCCCTTTTATCCCGGTTTAACCAGGATCGGTATACAAATAGACTCAAATCCTCTCTGTCCCACACCACAACACCAGCGAAACCCCTATTTGAAACTTCCATTCGTTAAAATTAATCGATGCATTGCAATACTGATGATTTAACCAATGCATTCGATTCAGCAGTTAGTATAATAAGCCTAGGAGCTTCAGTCTCTGAAATCATTATCGTAGTCGTATTCCTCGTCACTCCAAATCTCCTCCTGCCTCTTCCTTATCCACCGCATGAATGCACAGGCGAACGCGAAGTCAACGATCTACGAACACAGAGAAACAGATAAACACAGAGGCATAAAGACAGAGAAACAGACGAACACAGAGGCATAGAGACAGAGAAAACACAAAAAAGACAAAGACAGAAAACAAAGCAAAAACAAACAGAAAAAACAAACAAAAAACAGACAGAAAACAAAGACAAAAAAACAAAGACAGGCAAACACATGCATGAAGGTATAAAGACAGAGAAACCGGTAAACACAGGCATGTGGGCATAAAGACAGAGAAACAGGCAAACACACATAAATAGACAGACCTAAATACATAAAAACAGACAAACATTTATAAATAGACATAAAGACAGAGAAACAGTCACATAAAACCATGTAAATAGGCATAGAGAGAGAGAAACAATCAAAACATATAAATAGACATAAAGACAGAGAACAGTCAAACAAACAAATATAAATAGACATAAACTTAAAGAAACACTCATACAAACACATATAAGTAGGCACAAACATAGAGAAACTGTGAACAAAGACAAACGACCCTCGAAAGTTTAATTGCTGGATTTAGACGTCAGTTGTAAGAAAAAAGAAAGGTATAATCAACCATGGCAAGAATAAAGGAAGAATAGTAATACAGGAGACGCCTAATCGGAAGTTGTAAGATAGTTTCGAAGATCGGCAACCTGTAATTAGACTGTCATAGCTAAGGCAGGTTCTTGAAAACAAGTAACTAATCTGCAGTAAAATAAGAAGTTAACTAACCTGCAGTAAAAGAAGAAGAGAACTTACCTGCAGTAAAAGAAGAAGAGAACTAACCTGCAGTACAAGAAGAAGAGAACTTACCTGCAGTAAAAGAAGAAGAGAACTTACCTGCAGTAAAAGAAGAAGAGAGCTTACCTGCAGTAAAAGAAGAAGAGAACTTACCTGCAGTAAAAGAAGAAGAGAACTTACCTGCAGTAAAAGAAGAAGAGAACTTACCTGCAGTAAAAGAAGAAGAGAACTAACCTGCAGCAGTATGAAGGCGCAGATGACTCCAGCCAGAACAGACACGTTGTTCTTGACTTTAAATATCATCGCCTGATGACAGCCCTGCAGTGAACATATCAACAGTCTCATTTCATTTCTTAAAGCTGGTAAAGCTAATGTTAACGTCAGTTTCCTCACTCGAAAGCGATGTCAGTGACGGCGAGCCCAGGATTTGAACCCCGCATATACTGATCCGCGGTCGAATAGTTTACCGACAACGCCACTGGCTCCAGCCAGAGACTCGTAGATTTTTCAGAGACTCGTCCATAATAACATCAAGTCTGCGGCAGAGAGACAGACAGACTTACAGACAGAAAGACATACATACATACAGACAGACCGATAGACAGAGAGACAGACAGGCAGACAGACAGTCAGACATAGCATGCATAGAGACACAGATATATAGCCAATGAAGTAGTTTCCTGCTTCCTTCCTCAATTCTTGTCTAGTAGCCTCTCAGTACACGTGCAAATAACTGCCGGTCTATTCTTCAGTGACCCAGACACAGCACAAGAAAGTCCACTAAAATCCTCTCAAATATCAGTAAGTTCATGTATATCTTCAGTGCCCTGCCAAGTGGCAGGTTCAAGGTACATATTTATACTCAAAGTCTGCTTTCTCACTCCATAAGAGCACTCCTTAGATAAACTCCCTTCACAAAGTCTACGCCTTATCCATACCATATGAAGCTAATAGCTCGGGAAAAGTATGAATTCTGAGGTGGTTTCCCGTTGCCTTCCTCAGCTAGATGGATTAATTACCATTTAATCGTGGAGGAAAATATTTCATGGTGAGGTGGGTCCCCTCTTGCCATCTTGAGCTCCTGCCTTAGTCGCCTTCTACGTACATGCGGCAGATTGTATGCGGTTGTCCTATTCTGTAATGGTCCAACCACAGCCGAGCACAGCACGGGGAGTATATATGAACTATAGGCTATACTCTCAAATATCAAATATATAAAATACTCCCAAATATCACTAAGTCCAAATAAGAAATATTTGTTTATAGGATGCAAAAGCACATCTCATACAAATTCTAAGTTTCAAATCATTCTAATTTCACGGACCTGAGATTTTACGGAAGGTCGACTGGAGTCCGGGGTACCAGCCCCCAGGGTGCCCCCAGTCAGTCCCTTGTTTCGTGCGAAATTGCTCATGTAGATCTCGGCATTTCCCTGACACTCGGACTTCAGGGCATCTACCTGTTCCACAGGGACGTGGGTCCACTGATTGCTTCCATAGCAACAGGATATGGGCAAATATGAACGGCGAATGCCTGTGGGCAGGTTTTCCAACCTCGTTTTATTCCACCAAAAGCTTTCGTAGTAGTCTTCAGGTCCCGTTGAACCGCAGCATTCAAACTGTAAGAAAGCAATAAGTTAATTAATCAATCAATCAATAACTCAATTAATCAATCAATCAATAGTTCACTGGAAACCTGCTACAAAGGTTGACGCTTAACCAGATATGAGAAGCAGTCAATTTGAAATAGAATTAAGGACACATTAAGGGTCAGCAAAATAAGATACAAAAACTTATGAAAGCGACTCCTAGGTACATTTCCATAACTATAACTCTATCAACCTATCAATCAATTTATGTTACTTGAATAACTAACGTAAGAGTTGCGTCAGAAGGACAGGGGAGGGGGCACAGTTTAGATATTCTTCGGGATTCCCGGGCACAGTTGAAAGACTTTTAATTATGCATTTATGCGTCACAGATTAGATTTTCTAAGGAAGGTGAAATATCCCACAAGGGTTACTTGCAAAATGTGATCACAGTTATTAAAGTCATTCATATGTCCGGAAAAACGTGGTAGAATCCCTAGTCTCTCATTTAAACTTAATCATAACTTTAATTTTATACTTTAATTAGATTTATGCCAAAGAAAAGTAAGCAAGCACTATAGTAAAATGATCCACTATGTTGATATCTATCACTTTTAATATCACATGTTTAAATCGTTAGGCAATTTATAGACCATTTTCCGAATAACCAGTCCAGTGACTGTCCGAGATTTTACTCTCAGATCAGCGCGGCTGGGATTAGAACCCATGAGGGTTCAATTCACCTCAGGATCTTTCATTTAAAAGTTCATAACGTTACCTCTACGCTACTAAGACATTCAGGAAAAGTCAAGACTTGATGAATTGTTTCGACGAGTTAGCCCTACCTGTTTCTGCATCCCATCCCAGGCCGCAGTGAGATGGTAGGCATAGGAAGAGTTGTCACTGGGAGGGGCTGAACCGTAAACATGGCGGACCTGAGATAACATCGATATTTCCAGCTGAGACAAAATCTACGAGAAAGAGCAACAACATTCTATAACAAACTAACATAGAGTAAAATGTTAGCAATTGACAGTAGAAATTAATTAATTAAATGATATTAAACATACAATTACTTGCAATATAAAAATGTTGCCTGAAATGAATAGAAATCCACATTTATAAATTTTACTCTTGAAATTTCCAGTTCAGAAGTTCTTTTTACTGTAGCCATGTCTACACCATTCAATCCGGGCGAACTAAATATTTGAAAGGGACCAGGAAGTGGAAAGGAGAGCTTGAATGGGGGTGGACTAAGTTAAGAGAAAGTCGGCGGAGGAAGAGAGTGATGATTGGAAAGATTTTATGATAGACGGAAGTGGAAAGAGAAGTAGAGGACTCGCTCAATACACGGTTAGGAGATTGCCAGTCAATTACACGCCTCACTGAGTCCCTATCACGAGCGTGGAGGCTGTAGTATTGTCCGCTCCCGCACTGTCACCCGTGCTTATCATGCCTTATCCATGCCGTGCTTAGCATGCCTTATCCATGCTTTATCCATGCCTTATCCATGCCGTGCTTATCATGCCTTACCCATGCCTTATCCATGCCTTATCCATGCCGTGCTTATCCATGTTACCGCAGTCTGATCCCCTCAGACACTGATATGAGGACTTGACTTACCAAAACTGCTACCATCTTTCGTTATTCTAATGCTTCTTCAAACTTAGGTAGTAGGAGCAAGGGAAGAAAGCCAAAGGCTTATTTCAATCCACAATCGTACATGACTACAACATCCAGCTTGTTTTTTAAACTATTCACCGACACCGCGTTCACAACTTCCTCACTCAAAGAGTTCCATCTAACAGTTACCCTTTGAGAAAAAGAAAACTTTCTTAAGTCTTTCCTTACACTAGACTTGATGACAAGGCTACTTGCCTCACCACAGCAAGCCACGCCTACCAGCGTTAACGTGGCAAGCTGCTTATAGGGGCAAAGTTTATGTATAATAACAGAACTACTTGTTTATTAGATTCATGTTTTTCAATTATAAAGGTAATCTGTTTTAAAATAATTTTTAGCGTATGTCGCAATCCTTGGGCCGGTCCGGTGATCAAACGATGGTAAGGATAGAGTATGTCAAGATCTAAGGCGGAAAAAGATTTATCTTAAGCCTGCCACAGCATGTTCAAGAGAAGAACAAGAGCTAATGTTAGTACGCAAAGAGTTCCAGATTGTGGGTGATGCATAAGAAAATGAACGTCTACCCAATAATATGAGAATATTTGGAACAGAGAGAAGATTGGCGTAGGTGGAACGAAGTGCACGTAAAGGACGATAAGGATGAAGAATTTCATACTAGCAAGAAAGCTTGCAAAAGCGCAGTTTTTTTTATATTCACAAGATGATACGGTGTATTTTTATTAGTCTTCCACGAATCCCATAGGAACGGCGCTTGGTCAACATCAAAGTATAAATAAACTACTGATGCAGGGGGCCATTCAAAACCATCTAAATCGATGATGTGGTTTTATGATTAAAGATTGCTTTCACATCAAAGTCAAATTTTGCATCGACTTTTGGAACAAGTTTAACTAGCTGAAATATAGTTGTAACTATTTATTCTTAGCTTAACTTTTTAACAAAGAAATTACTTATACACTTAGCTAAAGTTAACTAAAAGGTAGTTAAAATTTTACTCTGATTAAAATTTAGGCAATTTACTTTATTTTCCGAATAACCAGTTAAGTGATTGTCCAAGATTTTACTTTCGCAGCAGCTCAGCCGGGATTCGAACCCACGAGAGTTCAATTCACCACAAGGAATTTAAAACTTCATGACGTTATCTACAGCTCCAAATAATATAAAAATAACAGCGAGTTGTTTTACCTTTTCTCTAAGTATAATGATGGTAACCGTAGCAATAACTTCAGCAGTTACCACTACCACCAGAAAACACGTATACTGCGAAACACACAAATAAAAATTTAATATTCAATATCTAGGCTCCTTAAGATGTAAATAAATAATCCAACAATATTTAAATACAGTAATAATTTTAAAATTACTGATTTGGGCGATAGCATGTTCGCAAGTTATTCCACAACGGATCAGTAGGTATAATGTTCAAATCCAGTGTTTTCTCTGTGACTGATATGCTATCGAGCAAGAAACTGACGTTAAACTTGGCTTTAGACTGACTTAAGAAGATAACACGTAGATAACAATCAGCTAAGAAGACAACAAGTAGATAGCAATGAGATAACAAGCAGAGAACACGTAGATAACAATGAGATAACAAGCAGAGAACACGTAGATAACAATGAGATAACAAGCAGATAACACGTAGATAACAATGAGATAACACGTAGATAACACGTAGATAATACGCAGATAACACGTAGATAACACGTAGATAACAATGAGATAACAAGCAGATAACAAGCAGATAACAAGCAGATAACAAGTAGATAACAATGAGATAACAAGCAGATAACATGTAGATAGCACGTAGATAGCACGTAGATAACAAGCAGATAACAATGAGATAACAAGAAGACAACAAGAAGATAACACGTAGATAACAAGAATACAACAAGCAGACAACAAGAAGACAACAGGTCTTATCAGACAGACGAAGCAGACAACAAGAAGACAACAACAGGACAACAAGACAACAGGTCCTACCAGACAGAGGAAGCAGACGCTCTCCACGCAGGCGCCACAACATCCCAGGAAGCTGAGGATGGCGACGAGAGAACCGACGATGATGATGATGAGCAAGAACGTGTCAAGGGTGACGAGAGGACTGGCTGGCACTGACTTGAGGATCTCTCTGTAGAAGGTCGACTCGTTATCTGACCTCAACCACAGACCCAGGCCGATCAGCGTACTGCCGAATAACTGTTAAACATCAGCAATGAGTTAACAGTGTACTGCCGAATAACTGTTAAACATTGTTAACAGTGTACAGCCGAATAACTGTTAAACATTGTTAACAGTGTACTGCCGAATAACTGTTAAACATCAGCAATGAATTAACAGTGTAGTGCTGATTAACTGTTAAACATCAGCAATGCACAATAGTGTACTGCCTAATAACTATTACACATCAGCAATGCTTTAACAGTGCACTGCCGAATAACTGTTAAACATCAGCAATGCATTAACACGGTACCGCTGAATAACCGTTAAGCATCAGTAATGTTTATACAATATGGTTAACACCGCGATTATCGAATAGTGTATAGGCCTAATGTATCTTTTATGACAGATACCCCTAATTGTCCTTAAAATAAATAAAGATGTTACGAGCTCACTGATGCTCTTGAAATTTACAGGTCTCAACCTGCGGATAATTCTCTCAAAGATAAGGAGATTTCGTAGATAATACCTTTATCAGGAAAGTTATAGATTTGTGAATATGAGTGAGGTCATATAAAAAATGTCCATTACACGAATAGAGGCATATCAGTTGCGGCTTCTTTAAGTTACCAGGAAACGGCTGATTGGGCTTTCCCTATCAAGAATGTTCTGATTAGTTTTCTTATATATCGCTGAACGGCTAGAAGATTTATCTCGTTTAAACGCCACACTGTTACACTGGAACGTCTAGACGAACAACTGATGTTCCACACTGAGATAGTTTCACTTTGACTTAGCTTTATGACATAGTTAGTTCTCTACGTTTATATTATTATATTTTATGTGTGCTGTAGGAACGTCCCTGATGTTATCCTTGGATGAGGAAACGGGCGTTAAACAACCTTTATTATTATTATTATTATTATTATTACTATTATTATTATTTATACCATGAGAAGATAGTTTTTAATGAATTAATTAAGAATTGATTAATTTTACCTAATCACACTTGCACACAATTCTACTTCAATGCTATCTTGAACGGTAAAGGTAACGATGGAGCAGTGGAAACATGGAAACAGTTCAGGTCTTGCAGGTTCTGTGGAAACATTTTCCTGCAGAGCTTTAGTTGGTCATTACGTCTGAACCGAGTGGAGAAATTTATCACTTCGGGTACCACAACGAATATCAATTCTCTTTCTGAGGGACGAGCAAAGCGAGAAAATAATCCGACACTGTTTACCGGCAAAGCCTTCCTACAGAAAACGTCCATAATAAATTATCTACGCAGCTGCCGTTATAGTCTTAGCTGGGGCTAGCAGCTGTCTTGATAGTCTTAGCTTGGCCTAGCAGCTGTAGTGATAGTCTTAGCTTTGTTAAGCAGCTGTCGTGATAGTATTAGCTTGGTCTAGCAGCTGTCGTGATAGTCTTAGCTTGGTCTAGCAGCTGTCGTGATAGTCTTAGTTTGGCCTAGCAGCTGTAGTGATAGTCTTAGCTTTTTTACCAGCTGATCTCTGACAGCTTCAGCTTGGTTTAGCTGCGATTAAGGCAGCTCCTGGGAGATTGATTCGTTAGCTGGTTGGGAAATTGTTCGCCAGAGGATAAGTAGGTGTAGGATTCGAAGCTAGAGCTCTCCCCATCACTGACACGCTATCGAACAGTAAACTGGGGATACAATTGGCCACGATAGTTCATCTTTGTCTAGCAGCTGCTATGAAATTCTAATCTGGGCCTATCAGCGGTCAAAGCAGCTGTTGTAATAGACTCCCTGAGACGTCCCTGACATTGCCTTATAGCGAGGAACCGGACGTTAAGTTCTTATTGATTGATTGATTGACTCGTGGGTTTTATTTTTGTAACATAGTCTCTCATCATATTTCGAAGTCAGTTTTACGGGAGAGCGACATCTATGAAATTGAAACCGAACAAGCTACGACTAAATTGTGGTAAGCATATTGTGATGAATAAATGTAGCAACAACAATAATGATAGAATGCTACTATCAACCACGACAACACCGAACACTGTGAACCAAAATCAAGCCAATGAGAAAAAGTGAAACGAAGAGCCGATTTTAAATTCAATTCCTATAGGCATAATAATAATAATAATAAAGGTTTAAAGTCCGTTTCCTCATCCAAGGATGATGTCAGGGACGTCAAAGAGACGTATAAACGAGAGCTACATGTAAAAGTATACAGTTGATGAAACATGCCGTACCGTTATTGATAAATATCGATAGTAGGCTGATAAATGAAGAGAATTAAAATCACACGACGTTAAACAGTGAAATTCTATTGAAATCTGTGCAGGTAGATTCGATCACACAACGACTGCAGATGATGTTTAGTGCCGCATTGACTGGGTAGTAGTGGTACAATGTTAGATTGTCGTCAGCAGTACACGCTATGTAATTGTTTGGACATTTCGCTCTTTTCACTCACACGTGTGTGGGTTGTCATATCCCGTTATACTCCATCAACAAGCTGCAGCACAGACCAGCTCTTCAGAGCTGCAGATAATGGCGCACTTGCACTTGAAGCTGTTTCAGCAACAACAGCTGCTGAATAGCTGCCTGCCTCAGCTGTGAAATCTAACTCTTTCAGCTTTCTCTTTCTCATAGATTCTTTGTCTTCCTTTTATAATATTAGAAGTTATCTGTAGATAGTTCTTTGCCACCTTTGGATGTCTCTCTGTCTACAGTGTCTATCATTCTCTTTTTCTCTTTCTCTCTCACTCTTTTTCTCTCTTCCTCTCTCTTTCTCTCTCTCTCTCTCTCCCTCTCCCTCTCTCTCCCTCACTCTCACTCTCTCTCTCGCACTCTTTCAGTCTCTCGCTTGTGGTGCTTAAAATTTTAGTCTGTGATACATATTTCTAATCAACATCTACTTTCATGTGAAGTTTTGTGACGACATACATGTAGTTCGTATAAAATGAATTCTAATTTGGCTGCCACCTTAAGTAAAATTTCCATACAATAAATTATGAATACAAGTTGAAAGCTTACAATTAAATCCCGGTCGGACTACCTACAAATATAACCATACCGGGAATTTGATGTTCTAACAGGCATCTAACAAGTCTAATAAGACACACATTCCTACTCACAGACTGCTTCCATGCTCAGTTAGAGCACTCCTTTGATCAATAAGTTGATCCTGTCATAGGCTAAGCCTTCATCGTACGTCGTATTGTCCTTAGCTTGGCGAAGTATGGCTTCCATTGTGGTTTGCATTATCTTCCTCAGTTCCTGCTTTGTCTCTTTACAACGTGTGCAGATTACGATTAGTCTGTAGTATGCTTCAGCAATTCGTTTAAGTAGCTACTAGCTAGATGGCCTCGAGTAGCCGGGCGGCGATTCAGCACGTATTGCTCGAGTCGTTTTATCACACCTCGGGTCCTTTACACCAACGCAACGGTCTACAGTCAGAGCATGTATATATATATATATATATATATATATATATATATATATATATATATATGCATATGTATATATATTTACACCCGGGGTAAAAAAGCAAAGAAAAAATAAAATAACAAATAATAATAAAGGTCTAACGTCCGTTTCATCATTCAAGAGTGATATCAGGGACGTCCCCATATCACATGTCACAACAAATCGATTGAACCAACGATCTGAAAAAAACATGTGCTGAAGAGCACGTTAGTATCTTCAACAAATCATCAAGGCTCCGGGCCAATATACATGCAGTGCTATGTACATAGTATTGTTGAATTGAAAACAATTTAAAACTACATATCAGCAAATATTTTACGCAGGAGCTTAAGCTAGCGCTAGCAACGGTCTACAGTCAGAGTATATATATATATATATATATATATATATACTTGTTTAATTGGGCACCCTTCTCCTGAACTGTTTTTAAAAATTGTGGCAGCCGTATATATATATATATATCTATTTTTTTAATTATCTAAGAAGGTTTAAGGTATCGTCGTGATATAGTATAGGTAATATATATAGGTACATATGTCAACGCCTTTACTCTGCACTGTTTTACAAAGTGTGGCAGCCGTATATATAGATATATTATATATCGGATAAATAATTCACATATATATAATATATACAATATGCACCCTTTACTCTGAACTGTTTGTAAAACTTTGCACCGTATAACTATATATAATTATATATATATATATATTTAGATATATATATATATATATACATATCCCCGCCTTTAACTCTAACTTTTTTTAAAAACTTGTGCACCGTATATAAATATAATATATATATATATATATATATATATATAATATGATTAATCCCATATGGCACGCCTTTACTCTGACTGTTTTAAAAAACTTGTGCAGGCCCGTATATATATATATATATATATATTTTAATATAGATATTATATATATATATCTATATATATATATATACATATGCAGCCTTTACTACTCTGCTGTTTTAAAACTTGTGTGCATCCGTAATATAGATATATATATACATTTATATTATCTATATATATATATCTATATATTATGTATAGGCTGCATTATAACATCTGCAGCCTCTTACTCTGAACTGGTTTAAAACTTTGTTCAGCCGTATATATATATATCTCTAATATATATATTATTTTAATATATATATATATCATAAATATACATATGCACGCCTTTACTCTGAACTGTTTTAAAAACTTGTGCAGCCGTATATATATATATATATATATATATATATATATATAAATATATATATATATATATATATATATACATATGCACGCCTTTACTCTGAACTGTTTTAAAAACTTGTGCAGCCGTATATATATATATATATAATATATATATAATATATATATATATAAACATATGCAGTTATACATATATATACATATATTATATATATATATATATATATATACATGTATATATATTGGGGGAAGGTCTATTAAAAGAGGTCATAGAAGGTAGAATGGAAGGAAAAAGAGGCAGGGGCAGGCCGAGATTAGTTATGTTAGATGATTTAACGACCCACTCATATGTGGAAATGAAGAGGAAGGCGGAAGACAGAGAAGAGTGGAGGCGTTATGTACCATGGACCTGCCAGTAGGCAGTGCACTAAGAGAGATACATGTATATATATACATATATATAACTATATGCATATATATATACACTGTGAATTGTTTGCTTGAAACAATTTCAAACAACAAATTAGCAAATATTTACGTAGGAGCTTACGCTAGCGCTAGATATCTCACACAGTGAGAGCATGTATATAGCGGATCATAGGATCAATATTGTGGAAGATATTCCGCGGTTCTACTTCCATCGTCTAAGCCGATACGATCAGCTAACAATAAGCCTGTTTTATTTTTTATGTATCATAAGATTACGAACAGAGAAGCCTGGTCGAAGACGACTTTGTACACATCTCTTATACTTCTAAAGTTATGACTCTCTAGGCCAAACTACACATAGTAAGGTTTTGTCGACCAACGCCTGCCTATAAATAGAATCAATTTCATTTCTTAGCGTTGACAGCGTGATAGAGTAGTGGAAATTGTATTACTCGTTCTATTCTTATCCCTCAAGCCTTTACTAAATCACTAAATTTAGAACATCAATATCTAAATGAATATTAATCTAGTAAATCTCACTTTCGCATACTAGTGTGCTGCTAAACGCGACAGATCCAAGGCACACATTTCTATTCACAGTTTGCTTTCAAGCTCCAGAATGAACAACAACAATACAATTAGAGTGTTGTCCATAACATCATCAGGCACTCCATCCAACCGAAGCTTCCAATTTATGGCTGGTTTATTGTTTAGGGGTCGGACTCCTCAAAGGAATTAGATAATTTTGTACAATAATAAAAAATAATATTTGTAAATAATTAAATAGTAACTATTCGTAACATAAAAATCTTTAACTAGCACAGCTGAAGTACTTTATTTCAATACTTCGGCCACACTACTAAAGATGTAGGAAAGTTGGAGACGGAAATAATATGTAGAACGGCACAGGCAGAAGACACCTATGGCCAGTGGAAAGTATTCGTAACAAGAGTTATCAAGAAAATAAAAAGATAAAGATTGTGAAAATATGGTTGCGTTGACAATTTTGATCAGATGTGGTACGTGGACACCAAGGAAAGACCGGATCAGGAATCTAGAAGCGCTGGGAGTGTGGTTATGGAGAAAAACATCAGATGGGTTGCTGAAAGATGCACAAGAACGAATGCAAGGTAGAAGAAATTGAGAGAGATCAAGAAACAAGGGATGTTGGATGATCTGATTCATAAAGATGAGAAGTAAGGCTTAGGATATAATTGGTTGGAAGAGTTTTATGCCATGGACCTACCGTTATGCAGTGCACTGACAGAGAGATAGAGAGACAGAGAGACAGACAGATAGAGAAAAATAGAGCGAGACACACAGAGAGAGACAGACAGAGAGAGACAGACATACAGAGAGAGAGATAGAGAGAGAGAAAGAGAGACAGAGACATCGAGAAGAACAACAATAATCCCTAATACTTACAAGAAATACAAGATTGGGTATGATAAGAAAGCACCTGGTGAACTTGACGGCCCCCGCCACGCACCGCCGGGCACACCGCTCACAGGGGCCCCCGAGGCTTCTCAGCCCTTCAGACTTCGAGCTTTCCCCGGTCGTCGAGGCGAGCCGCTGGATCTCGTCCGAGTGACCTGGGACGGCCGGGGAGTAGCGGGCCGGTACCGGGGGTCCGGTCGGAGAAGGCGGCGGTGGCTCATGCAGGCAGAAGTGTCCCGGCGGGGCGGGGGTGATATCATCGTCAGGGGGCGGCGGTGGTGCTGATGGGAGTGCGGGTGTAGATGTCACCGGGGCCTGACCATCCTTCTGTCGTTTCTGTTTCTGTTGTTGTTGTTGCTTCAAGTGCAACTTCTGCTGCTGTTTTTGCTTTTGTTGTTGTTTTTGTTGTTGTTTGAGTTTTTGTTGTTGCTGCTGTTGTTGTTTTTGTTGTTGTTTGAGCAACTGTTGCTGCTGCTTTTGCTGCTGTTGCTGCAATTTCAGCTGTTGTTGTTGTTCCTTCTTTCTGACCGCCTCCGAGTTAACCATCACACGCAAGTTGAAGACTGTTGCAGTAATCCAATTCAGATCCTACCAAATCTCAGCGAGTACTCATGAACATTATATAGTTATTACTATTCTTTAATGCAGGGTTTTTGACTTTGTAGCTGTATAGCTTTACTTCTCTCCCACGATTGATAATTTCTACTGAAGAAATAACTAGAAAAGGAACTACTTTAAATTATATCGAATCTTTAAGCCTTAATAGCTTAATACTATCCTGTAACATTAAAATATCCTACAACTCTGCAGTTATATTATGATTCTGCAATATAGACAACACATTAATTTAAAAGACTAGCAAGTAAATCTCCAATCCTCTATTAGACCTACCTTTTCTTGAACTGAATTCCCGGATTGTGACATCGCTTATAGGACGCCACATTCTATACGTAGGTTTGATTTCGTTACTTTGCGCTCCATATTGTCGTAGACAACAGTAGTTTTCTAACTGTATTTGTGCCGTTGTTAAGAGAGTATATCGCCAGAAATTGGGGGCTAAATACTTTGTGACACAGATTTATCGAATCTCTCTCCTTTTTCGGACAGAAAATTATTTGTTTAATCGATTGTATGCTCAACATTTTAAAGAAAAAC
Source organism: Enchytraeus crypticus (assembly GCA_905160935.1). Lineage (NCBI taxonomy): Eukaryota > Metazoa > Annelida > Clitellata > Enchytraeida > Enchytraeidae > Enchytraeus > Enchytraeus crypticus. Next base: position 59,257 of record CAJHZI010000512.1, read on the forward strand.
CAAACTCATATTAATGGGCTTGTTTCCCTGACTAACACTGATTATGGCCTACAACCCGGGAATTCCCCGCACCCTCGGAATCTCCCGCCCTCCCCCCAACTCCCCTGTCCTTCATATCACCCAACTAGCTTTTATCTGCTAGTTTATCCACTTCCTTTTTTCCAATAACATCTCAGTTGTTCTCTGGAATGATTGCAGTTACAGTCCAATAACAGTGTATCCCGCTGTCTCCACTCCGCGCTATTGGACTCATAATAGAGTCACGTGACGACTGAGTCCAGTGTCCGATAAACCTGGACCAAAGTGGTTGACAGCTTCAATATGCAGCCGTAGAATTGTGAAATTATTTCTAGCAGTTAAGCAGCAGTTTAGCAGCTGTTTAGTAGCAGTTTAACAGTTCTTTAGCAGCAGTTTAACAGCTGTTTAATAGCAGCTTAGAAGCTGTTTAGTAGCAGTTTAGTAGCAGTTTAGTAGTAGTTTAAAAAAGTTTAGCATCAGTTTATTAGCAGTTTATTAGCAGTTTACTAGCAGTATAGTAGCAGTTTACTAGCAGTTTAGTAGCAGTTTAGATATTGAATTCAAATCCATGTTTACCGGTTAGGCCTATAGTGAAATTAAACTTCTAGTTTAACTTCACTTATAGGCAGATTTTCCGAAGAACACAATTTACCAGCATTACTTTCGAGTCCTCCTGTAGAAGTCAAAGAGGACTGGATGAACATGGAGAGGGATGGCAGAGTGGATACACGCGCTGCATTGTTATTGTTGAGAGAAGGTAGTTTTGCAGCTGTTCTGCGGTCGTTAAGAGCGGAGCAGGTGATTCGTACTTGATCGTCGTAAACGCTGCAGACTGTTTCCTGTGGAGAGGTTTAAGCAGTTCTAATGCGTTGTAATGAAAGAATCTGCAAAGTTGTTTCCTCCTCAGAAAATTTCGAGAAGAGCTCATATAAAAATTGTAAAGTTTATCAGACTATTTAGTTAAAAGCAGATAATATCCGTTTATATATATATATATATATATATATATACAGACTGGGGCATAAAAAGTAATCCCCTAGCGAATTTTCAATAACTTTAACAAAACTCCAAATATTTATACTACATTTTCGGATATTCTAGAGGAGAAATTTCTGCGTATATCCTGCAAATTTGGTGAAAATATATTCCGTGGTAAAGAAATTATAGCGTTTCTTCGAGAAAAGTGCTAAAATCAATTTTAACAAGGTTTTTTTTAAATGTGACTTGTTCCATCTTAGGAAATTAACGACCCTGAAAAGGATAGTTTACTTATGTGGTGGAGTATAAATATACACTACCTATTTAGCTGCTCAAATGGAAGATGTTTAAAATTCGTCTTCTCTTAAAATTATTCCAAAATTTTGAAGAAAAGTTTTCGTACTTTTTTTTAAATAAGGCTTGTTATAATTGATTTTGAAATTTTTCCAGTAAAAATGTCATATTTTTGTTGCTACTAAATATATTTTCACCAAATTTGCAGGATATGTGCAGGACGTCCTCCTCTAGCAATTCTAAAAATTTTGTAAAATTATTTTGAGTTTTGTCGAAGTTATTAAGACTTTTGATCCAAAAAACCTTGGTAAAATTGATTTTAGCACTTTTTTCTTAAAAACGTTGTAATTTGGTTACTACTTAATAGATTTTCACTAAAATGGCTGTTTATATGCATAAATTTCCATTCTAAAAGCTCCAAAAATTTTGAACTAATATTTTGATTTTTGTTCAAGTTATTGAGATTTCGCTAGGGTATTATTTTTTTTGCCCTAGTCTGTATATATATATATATATATATATATATATATATATATATATATATATATATATATATACATGTATATATACACACACATATATATATATATATATATATATATATATATATATATATATATATACCGCTAGTATTCTGCTAAGTGGCAGGTTTAAGGTACATATTCATACTCAGAGTCTGCTTTCACGCTCCATCAAGAGCACTCCATAGATCAACAAGTTCATCACTTCACAAAAAGCAATAGCCTATAGCTTGAGAAAATGTGGCTTCTGATATAGTTTCTCGTTACCTCCATCAGTTCTAGCTTTGTGGCCTCTTACTATACGTGCAGTTAACGGCTGGTCTAAACTTCAGTGTCCAGGAAACAATATGAAAAATTATGTTTATATTATCAACATATCTTATACTGTCTGTTTCATAAATCTAATTGCAAACTTTTATAGAACAGACTGCGATAGAACGAAACAGATCAATTAATACAGTACATATAATAACCATCCGTTATGTAATATAAATAATATAAAAATAATATAAAAACTAAGATAACATTTATAAATTTATAAAGCTAAGTTTAACGTTCGTATCGGTTATCACAAAGGATCCCGTTACAGTCTGTCCGGCTGGGATTCGAGCCAAATGTCTCCTGCTTAATTATATGACAATTCGGTTATTAAACCGGTACATACAGAATAGATTTATATAGGATTAATTTGCAAAATGTATCATTAATGCCGTACGTTACCATGTAGGTTACTCAGATTTACTCCATATTCACAGACACAGTACGTTATAAATTAGTATATTTCTGAAAATATTAGTACGTAATTAGGCCTAATTAGTAATTAGGAAAATATTAGTAAGTTATTAATTAGAATTTAGTTGAATATAAATACGTTATTAATTAGTATTTAGGAGAATATAAGTATTTTAGAACAACCGATAGTTCCACTCTTTAATAGCAAAAATAAATAGGCTATTTAAATTATATAATATTGTGCCTGTATAAATTGTTATCAAAGAAAAGCATTAAAGATTTATGATAAAAAAGACTAAATTGTACACCTAATAGGCTTTGCCATAGCTAATTTAGAGATTGAGTAACGCTTGCATATTGTCCTTATGTATCTCATTTCTACGTATTAGGTTAACCCTGATATTGCACTATATTTATCCATTAATTATATCTAGGCGTATTGAACTGCTCGAAAAGAACTTATAGTTCAATAAACAAATAATGAAGGCCTATTATAAAGCAATATAGCGCTATGGAGTATTATTTTCATCCTAAATAACGATGACCTTAGAATATATCGAGTGCATAAGTGAGCGAGCAATTGACTGAGAGAATTTATAATTTATTTCAAAGCTTTAATTTATTCTTTCGAATTTTTAATTTATCTCTTGCAGGCTACAGCTAAGACTTGCATTTTTCACGAACTGAAAGTCCAGTGTATAAATGTTTAGAAAAGCTAATATCAATTAGATAAACCAGGAGAGGCGTTTTTCAATAGCAACTATGAGAGAGATATCCTACAGGGATCGTATTACGCAGAAAGAGAAAACTCATCAAGCGAATTCTGAACGCTGCGTTCAATCATATCTGTATGTAACACGTACATTGCGCTCTTCCAAATTTACCGCAGCCGGGGGAAACTAATTTCCAGGCAGAATGAAACAAAAGAGAATAAAAAAGGAAAAATAAAATCAGAGTTATTGTAGCCTATTCTTTCATTCTGTTGAAAAGCTCCATATCCTTTTGTCAGGGGCCCAGTCGGTGCGTCGAAATCCGCACAAAGTTTTATGTAAAATTTGATTATCTAGTAAATGTTTAATTATCTAGTAAAAATGTTTGATTCTTTCCGGTTTCTCATTGGTTTTTGGCTAAATCCAAAGCCCAATTAATTCACCGGCCACACCGTCTCCCAAGTAAAATATATTATGTTTTGGCCACTACCCCCATCTTACTCCCTTATCTTCTTCTATCTACGTGAGTGTTGAAGATAAAACCAGAGAGAGAGAGACACACACACAAAGAGAGAGAGAGACAGAGACAGAGACAGCGAGACAGAGAGAGAAGAGAGGCAGAGAGACAGAGAGAGAGAAAGAGAGAGTGAGAGAGAGAGAGAAGACGGAGAGAGACTTTGTTATAAAACAACAAAAACATGTTACAATGTTTCCAACCATCATACAACAATAATCATCGTCGCGGAATAAAAGTAAACCTATCTATTTAAATAAACAGAATACTGCAGCCACCCTACTAGAATGGAATATAGCTCCTCCCACATTTGTCTGTCGCTCCTCCTTCATATGTCTATAGCTCCTCCCTCATTTGTCTATAGCTCCTCCTTCATATGTCTATAGCTCCTCCCTCATTTGTCTGTAGCTCCTCCCTCATTTGTCTGTCGCTCCTCCCTCATTTGTCTGTAGCTCCTCCCTCATTTCCTGTAATTTTTATAATTTCAGTTCTAAGAAAATATTTCTAGAATAAAGAGATTTAACTTCCCAAATGGAATATCCAAGTTAAGAATAAATATCGGAAAGCTGCACGTGTTACGTGTGAGTTGACAACAGCAGTAATTGGAAACTGAGAATTGCTACGAGAAATCACCTTAGTGTCAGAATTTACAGGACTGAAGCCTGTAGGCTACAAAACATTTGGGTAGCCTAGAAAAATGTGAAAAACTGGAAACTTGGGAGAGAGAGAGAGAGAGAGAGAGAGAGAGAGAGATGGAGAGAGAGAAAGAAAAAGAAATTCCAACAGATATTTAATTTAATTTAATTGATATTTCTTGAAAAGACATGAATAGGCTTAAGATCCTTTACAAAATAAAATCAGCTAGTAATAGTAGTAGTAATATGTATTATTTTTTAAAGTCAAAAATCATTGACAAATAATTACGAATGCAGATTAGGCTAATCAACATTTCAGAGTGTGAATCAACATATGTAGAATCAAAAATAATAATAATAATAGACGCCTTAGCTCCTGTTAAAATACCTAGAACAAAATAAAGTTCCTAGATATGAATAATTATTTTATTTCGGTTCGTTTTCTTAAGTTTTCAGATTGTGTGAATAAAAGTTTTAAAAATTTAATTTAATTAACAAAAAAGTAAAGAAAAAATTTCTAAAAGTACGCTGAAAAGAACTGTGAAATCTTCAAAATAGTCTGTAAAATATTTTGAAAGTACTTAAGAAAATAATTTGTAATAGCATTTTAAAAATAGAAATAAAATACTATTTTTAATTTTTTAAATACGTTACTTTTGTATTTAGACAATACCATTGTGCTCATTACTCGTACAGGCTACTAATCTTTTTTCAATTTCTAACAATATATCATCACTATAAATTATCGCTTAGATAAAAACACTATAAATATAAATATATTAATTAAATGGTAGTCAATTGGTCAATTACTTTTGTGAATATCAAAAATTTCACAAAGGATCCATATTACACAGACCAATATTTTACAAGATTGACCTACATGCCTTTTAGCCTTCGTATTAGGCTTACATCTTTCTCGAATCTTAAATTATAGCTTAAAACTAACTTAAGTCCTTATTGGGTCTTTCTGCTAATGGCTTTGATAGCTAAAACACGAGTATAATTCGAGGCTAAGAAAACGATTTTCTAGTTACAACTACGATTACACGGTTGCTTTGTCTTTACTGTGTTTATTCCGTCAGCCAGCGACAACACAGCTAGCTAACGCGTAGCAAGCTACAGCTGCGTGCCAACAATGCTAATACAGCAGCTGCCGCAACGCTAATGTAGCAGCTGCTGCAAAGCTAATGAAGCAGCTGCAGCAAAGCTAATGTAGCAGCTGCCGCCTTTAGAAATGAGACAGTTGCCGTACGTGTAGTCACGATGTGAATTCTGCATAGGTAACAGTCACTGAGTGAATTCTTTGTTAAAGAGTTTATAAACTAGAATATTCTACATATGGAGTAATAGAAGTCCGCATAGACACGGGATCAAGATAGACATGGGATTTATAGATAGATATAGACACGGGATCTAGATAGACATAGCACGGGATCTAGATGGACATAGACATGGGATCTAGATGGACATAGACACGGGATCTAGATGGACATAGACACGGGATCTAGATAGACATAGACACGGGATCTAGATAGACATAGACACGAGATCTAGATGGACATAGACATGGGATCTAGATAGACATAGACACGGGATCTTGATGGACATAGACATGGGATCTAGATAAACATTAAAACTGAAAATGAATATATATTCTGGACCTGCCATTTGGCAGGACGCATTGAAGAGATACACCCACATATCTTAGTTTTGCTATAGATATCATATTAAAATGATTTGATATCCCAGCTACAGTGCCTCTGCAGCAGCTTTTCTACAGTGGTTGATCAGCTTGACAGCAGCTACTCAGTTAGACAGCAGCTGTTCAGCTAGTCAGCAGTTGCTTAGCTTGTAAGCAGCTGCTCAGCTAGACAGAAGCTGCTCAGCAAGCGGTTTCTCAGCAAGCAGTTGTTCAGCTAGACAGCAGCTGCTCAACTAATAAGCAGCTGCTCAGCTTGTAAGCAGTTGCTCAGCTAGACAGCAGTTTCTCTGCTTGTAAGCAGCTGCTCAGCTTGTAAGCAGCTGCTTAGCTTGAAGCTCAGCTGAAGTGAAGAGAGCACAGCTTGGACGGTGTCACGGGGCTTCCGTTGAAATAATTTATCAACGACGACTAATCGAAATGTAAATCTTTAAGACTTAGCTTTAAGAATGTTAAATGTGCGAAATATTAAAAGAATCTTTCATAGGCAGCATATTTAGCAATTTGAACTTGCATGGATACAACTATTGTGAGTCGGTCGAGTCGAAACATTTGGAATCCTTTTAGAGAACAAGATAAAGTTTAATCTTATTTCAACAAAATTGAGGCTTCAGAGCAAAGTTCTGAGCGATTATGACATAGTAATATTAGTTTATACACAAATCAGGCAATATAGCATTATGAACCCGAAGTTTTCATAGGAATAGAAAAAGTAGGACATACTGTCTAGCATTGCCTATAGTCTTCAATTATTGGCAAAATAAAAATTATGGTCTTATTATTATTTATGATAGGAGTGATAAAGGTGGTATCAAATCTGTTTTGCTGAAGTGACATCTATATTTAATATTCCATACAATAGTGCAAGAATAATAGTAATACCAATAAATATAAATTTAATAGCGACGTAACAATGTATTTGGCTTCTAACTGAAAAGGTTAGAAGTTGACGGAAGCCGCAGGCGACGATGGAAAAGATCGATGAAGGCGATCAAGAGCAAAACTATCCGGAAGATTCAATGGGACTAATTCAATTCTGGATCCTGAACAATGAGATGTAATTGTGATTATTACGTACCCCACAGCAATAAAAACACCAACAATCTTAATGACTACAACAACAAAATAAATGTCAAATAAAAATTATATAATAATAATAATAATAATAATATATAGTGATAATTTTTTATTAGTTTCATTATTAATTTATAATGATAATAATGATAATAATAATAATAATAATAATAATAATAATAATAATATTAATATATACATGTAATATAATAATATAACAACAATTAGAGTGCTACAGTCATCAATGACAACATCGATCACTATTGAGACAATATCAAGCCGGCGAGCATAAAGAAGGTCCAAAATCTTTGCAAATTCCTAAATCCAGATAATCAGTTCAAAGTAAGGGGAATTAAAGAAAAGGAGGTTTAGGCGCAGGTCGCTGCTCATGGACACTGGATGGGAAAGAGAGATGGAAAAGATAGGTCTTCAACTGCCTATGGAACTGCTCATAGGAAAGCAAAGGCCGATGTGCTTCAAATGAAGATCTCCGAAGATTGGATGGAAGAGAATTCCAGATCTGCGGTGCAGCATGTTGGAAATAACAATAATAATAATAAAAACAATAATTTTTAAACTTTTTCATTATAAAAATAAATATTTAACAAATAATAATAGTAATTAGAAGAAGAAGAAAAAAGTAGAAAAAGAAAATGGACAAATGCAGTGATCAATCCTTAGGCAGTGGCGGATCCAGATGGGGCCCAGGGAGCCCGGCCCCCACCCCTTAGGCCCGACGATAAAAAATTTTAAACCGCATTTTCATTGTTTCTATGGTAATTTCTATGTGTTAGTATGTTTGTAAGGGTAGGGGGTAGGGTTGGGGGGTATGAGAGGGAACTCAGTTCCATTTGATCAAATTTTTTTCAATATGTGACTAGGGGCTCATATTTTGTATACTAGGAGCTCTGTAAATGGACAGGGCCCCAAAAAAAGTTGACCGTTTCACTAGCTCTCAATTTTCGCTTTAACCACTGTATAAGAGGAAAAAAGGGTGCTAGTAAAATATATATGAACTCTGTCCCGGAGCAGTGGTGCAAACAGCCTTGGCTGGGAGGATTTTAAGCCCCCTCCTACCGCCAAAATTTGGTTACATTTACAATTCGTCCAGATTCGCTGAGTTTTTCCAAACAAATGAATAAATGTGGGATATTAAGCATTTTAGGTTTTCCCCTCACTTTAGTACGGGTATGAGAGGCGGGGGGGGGTAATATATACTCTACTAGACGAGCTCAGCAGTGAAAACATTTTAAGCCCACCCCCCCCCCCCCTTAAAAATATTCCTGGATCCGTCCCTGTCCTTAGGGTATGAAGTTTTTCCGGTGGCCATTAAAACCATGAGCTATGAATCCCGATGGAGTTGTATTAAACAGCCACAGGATCTAAATCCCAGATATTCAGTCTAAGGGCAGCGATTCAACGACGAGCACTATGAAATCTAAGCCGAGCCAAGGAGCATAAAAGCAAAAAATCAACCAGATGAGAATCTCATATCCAGTAAACCTTTTCATAGCAAACGATAAATTATTAAATTCAGACGACATTGCCACTGGCTCTAGTCTGTGGATATATCGGTAAGATATTCGACCGCTGATCAATATGTGTACGGTTCAAATCCTTGGCTCATCCGTCACTGACATCGCTTTCGAGAGAAGAAACTGACGTTAACATTAGCTTTACCAGCTTTTTAGATGCACACGACACTGCATGGTTGCGCTGATCATGGATTATGGGTTTGGTATCACTGTTTGTTTGAATGTTGATGTTGTGGCATGATTGCAACATGGCTGCTCAATCAGCTGTCAGGTCTAATACGTGTAAAATCATGTCTCTCTCTCGCCTAACTTCTCTTGGCCTAATTGCTTCCTTCATCGTTATTTTAAGCCTTGGACCTGCACCGGTTAATGGACTAGAAATGATCGAGGGCATTTACTGTGGTACAGAAAATTGTTACGAAGGTCTGTCAATTTCTTTTAACCTAACAGCCGATCAGCTGGCAAATGTAGAGAATTTATATGCTATTTTATCATTGCTTGTTCAATTTAATAATTCCTCTCTTGACAGAGAGATATGTAACTTTTAGAATCTGAAAGTTACATGTGTTGCTTGATATTATTGATCTTCTGAAATTCAGATGATCACTGGACCGATGATATTTTTAAAAATGTTCCTTATGACTTCTGTTTGTATAATCAGCTGATCAATTTATAAAGACTATTGTAGGTAGATTTATCTCAACTCTATCTTCTTTATTTTAGTTAGGCTATGTGTTTTATGTAATTTTTATTAATACACATTTTTTTATTTAAAGTATTTAATACAATTCATTCTATGGGTGTGATTTATATAAATTTTAATTAAATAGTCATTGGAAACATGCGTAATAAGTTGCTATGAACACTACAAGTGGTATATGATACAGTTGCTTTGACTGTCATTCAAACATTGTTGTATACCATCAGGTCATTTTACAGTACTGTGAATGTTTATTTTGTTAATATTTTGCCTAGGACTTCACTTTCTTCATCTCTAAATGCTCACACTTCGTTTAAACGATCATATATGGTTTTGCTCATGGACTCGTGTCACTGACATTTGTCTTTATTTTGCTTGAATTATTATCATAGTGTTTGAAAATATTAAACATCTACTTAATTTCCTAACATATGTTCATTTGTAAGACTTTCTTTATTGTAATATTTTTCTATCAATTACTGATTATTAGTATTATTTCCTGTGGTGGTCAGCTAGATAGGACAAATTTGTGCTCTCTCTGATGGCTTTGTTAAAAAATGACTGAATTATTTGATTTTTGATTTAATTGATTGACGTGATTTAAATGATTGATGTATTTATTTGAATTTATATGTTTCTATGTGTCTGAATGATGTCATTTCTTTCCATTTTGGTTGGTTCTAATAAACAGAAATTCTCTTTTCTCTACGAAATTTAAAAAAAATTAAAATTAGCACATTTTGATTTTTGCAGTGTTGGAAGTTGCAAGAGATTCGCCTAAGGTTTGTATAGAAATGACAATTTTTCACCTTATCTAAATTTTATAAATAAGTGTTTATAATTTTTATAATGTTTAAATACACGTAAAATATTATATATATATATATATATATATATATATATATATTGTATAAATATTATATATTGTATTAATTGACCAAAAATGCAGTTAGATCTGATATTATGGACTATCGTTATTACGGTTGTTAAGGTACTATTTTACCAGAGTTTGGAATAAATCTCAATTCACTGCTGATTTATCTGTTATATGTTACGTGCATCTACCGTTATTGTTGCTACAGGGTGATATCATTAAAGCCTACAGGAAGTTGGCAAAGCAGAATCATCCGGACAGATTTCGCAGTGATGTAAGTTAACTATCTTTACACTACTTGTTAGCCAAACCCTAACTCAGCTCTGTGGATTTCATATGAAGTGATTTAGTAAAGTTGCATTGAACCATGGAAAAGAAAGTTCCTGATCTCTGGTGTGCTCCTACTGAACTCTAAAAATGACGTGAGTGGTAATATATAGCTTGGGCCTTCTGCTCTACAGAACACAAAAGAGAGAGAGATTAATTTCTATCTAGCCTCTGTCTTTGACTCTAAAGGCTGAACTTCTAAATCCAAGTTTAACGTTGCCTTTCTGCTCGATGGCATGTGAGCAATAGAAAGAGCCCTGGTTTTGAACCCTGCACCTACTGATCCACTGTTGAGCAACCTGTTAATAAGCCACCGGCTCAGCTCTATGGCACAATACTCATTTTTATTTACACACAATTTGAGAAATTCAGTGACTTATTTTTAATTTATATTTCTTTTATGAACTTAGAGACTTATTTCATTATTTATCTCATTGTAAATGTAGTAAGTATAAACCAATTTCAAGCTAATTATCTGTAAATCTTTACTCTTTTAACAACTTTTCATTGTGAGCAGGATGAGAAGGCGGAGGCAGAGATCAGGTTCAGAAAGATTGCGGCTGCATATGAGGTAAGGATTTGTTTCGTACTTGGTATTTTGTTGTATTTGACGCATAGAATTCCTGCTGTCAGGCAGGAATTTTCTTTACTAAATCAAGCTTGCAATACATTCTACTGTACCTTGATAGTTTATTGTTTTACAAGCTTATTTTGAAATGAAAATACTCATTGAGGTTTTTTTCTATTTTCTTATTTGAAAGTGTTCGAAATGTACATCTGATTCATGATATCAAGACACTGCGGTTGGTTCATATTAATTGATCTAGTGGTGATAATGAACAACAAAAAATTATTTTTGTAAGTGTTACTATGTGTGCCATTGTAATTATTACATTTTTTATTTCAGACGTTGAAAGACGAAGAGTCCAGAAGGGACTACGATTATATGTTGGACAATCCTGGTGAAATATTCATCTACTTATTCAATCTATTTTCTTTATTTTATGCTCTTTAGTTAGTCATTTTGAAGTAGCAGTTGTCAGTTAGAGTGATTTATTCTACCATGCTAATCACTTAGATTGATTGATTTACTACAACAAGTTTTTCTGAACAATAGTTGTACCAAAAACAGAGGCATAAGTGATCAATTGATTAAGACAAGTTTAGTAAATGGTGGTATTAGTGTGATCTAGTGTGAATTATTCTACTATGTTAATCACTTAGAACGGTTGCTTCACTGGAAGTCTTTAGGGAGATCTGTTTCTGCATTTTAAGCCATGGGCTAGTTACATTGGTCGCGACATAGTAGTATATTTAGGGTTCTTGTCTTATGTTTATACGCAAGGTGTTTAAAAATAGAATACTAGGAATAAGAAGAAATAAATGGTGTTAAGTTAGTGATACTTAGATGAATAATGAAGAAAGGAGTAATGCTAGTTTTATTGTGTTGTACAAGAATTCGTAATAATTATTTTGCAGATTTATAGATGAATAACTAAGGAACTTTTTGCAGTGTTATAGAGGAATAAGTATTGGTAGTTTTTGCAGTGTTATAGAGGAATAAGTATTGATATATCTGTGTTATCATTGAGGAATGAGTATTGATATTCGTGGTGTTATAGAGGAATAAGTATTGATATACCTGCGTTGTCATTGAGGAATGAGTAGTGATATTCGTGGTGTTATAGAGGAGTAAGTAGTGATATATTCATGGTGTTGTAGAGGAATAAGTAGTGATATATTCGTGGTGTTGTAGAGGAGTAAGTAATGATATATTCGTGGTGTTGTAGAGGAGTAATTAATGATATATTCGTGGTGTTATAGAAGAGTAAGTAATGATATATTCGTGGTGTTACAGAGGAATACTACTATCACTACATGCAGTACTACAGAAGGAGAATGACTCCTAAAGTGGACGTGAGGATTGTCATCGTTGTTACCATCACCGTCATTTCTGTCATTCAGGTACAAATCATCATCCTTATAGGTCACACGTTGGTCACATTTCTTTACTGAAGGAACCTGATGTCTCAGATTTTATGTACCTTTGCTAACCTACATCACAATGTGGCTGAGATCAAGCAATTTACAGGCTTACTCTAGAATATAAATAGACTGCATAGATCTGGCAGTCACCAGTAATGTTGTAATTTACTTAAATGTTTGTTAAATTAGCATAATGATTAATAGAGTATATCATGCTAAGGCATCTCTATACTTTACTACAATTACGGTAAACAAGCAATATGCAATAAAATGCACACAGAGAAAATTGCTACATTATCATATAACTATCATATGCTATGATAGTTAGTTTAAGCTATGTTACATAGCTTAAATATTGAAATCTGAGAGATTTATCAGTAAGCAGAATTTACATGGAATGATCTAGAAAAAAGATGTGTCTTATACTCTTTTTACAACTATAAGGCTTTTCAGAATGTCTTATAAAGTATGAAGATCATTCCACAATTTGGGACTTGCTACAGGAAACGACTTGTCACCATATGAAACTGTTCTCAAAAACTAGGAAACTGTTTAGTGACTCCGCTCTCTACCATAAGTCTTTCACGATCATGTACTGGATTCTCTGCTCCTGTTGATGCATCGAGTGGTTGATTATATATTGATTGATTGATTGATTTGCTGGTTGTTTTATAATCCTCCTTTTCGAAACAAAATGTTTAAAATAAAGTTAGAAAATTGTAAAGAAAAATGTGAAATATTAGTTCACAGTCCAACGTGTCTATCTCATATCGGAGAATTGTTCCAGGCATCAAATCTAAAGTCTTATTAGTGCTCTTATGAAGCAAGAAAGCAGATTTGAGTATGAATATGTACCTTGAACCTGCCACTTTGCAGTCCACTGAAGAGAAAGAGATGCTATAGATTCTCTGATATATAGGATTAACCAAATTACTTAATACTTACATACTTCGCCACTAAAGCCAGTGGCGTAGTCGGTAAGATGCTCGACCGCGGGTCAGTATTTGCGGGGTTCAAATCCAGGGCTTGCCCGTCACTGACATCGCTTTCGAGTGAGGAAACTGACGTTAACCTTAGCTATACTAGCTATATATCAAGTTGTGTTTTGTGTGTGAGCAGTATTTAGGAGCGATGAACAACTACAGGACTGCCATGTCCTATCTACTGACGGTGCCTAAGTATCGCATGCAGGCCTCAGCGATAGCTAAGAGCGAGGGACTGCTGGACGACAAACGAAAGAAAGACCGATCAAAGACCAAGGTAACTTCTCTCTGCTTATTTATTCTGCTTTCAGGTCTGATCAGTGTGAGATTAACTTTATTTGTCCTTCGCACTATGATTGGATGGGATGGGAAAAATTCTCCAAAGCTTTCTATATGTGTTTCAGTGATATCGATTATTTTAATAAATTTGGTCAGAGATTTTGACTGCTGTATTGATTTATGAATACTAAATTGATTAAGTTGATTGATTAAATCTTCTTTCATTTTACTGTTGTTGTACATGTATTTAGATGTGTTAAATTGTTACCCATTATATTTACTACTATAATATTTACGTAGTATGTTCATAACAGAATTTAAATTTTGAAGAGCTTCTCTCTTAATATTTCTGCCATTATACAGGTTCTGAGATGGTTTTTCATTGCTTTCTTTATCTATGTTAATTGGTTTTCTCAACCAGCTCTGTCTCTGTTTATCTACTATCAAGTTCAGTTTACGCAGGACTGTTCGTTGATTTATGTGTCCTTATATTTTAGGAAGAGTTAAAAGAAGAAGAGGAGAAGATTTTGCGGTCTATTATAGAGAACAAGATGGATATAAGGTTAGTTTTATTGCTGGATTTAACGCGCTAAAGATAATGTTAATGTCAGTCAGCCAATTGGTGCTATTATTGACGATATCAAATTTCAACTATTTAATACTTATTGCATAATCACCATTTAAAAAAAACTATGGTATTGCATAAGATAAGCAATTTATAATCAAATTTAAGGGATTTAGGTTTCTAAATTTTTAACACATTTTTATCAAACCTAAACTATTTATTTTTAGCCATTCAACGTAAGTAGTAATTTTATGAAATCCTTGACTCCTGACTGATCGATTGACTGTTGAAATATTAACTAAAAGACTGATTGATTGACTGTTGAAATATTAACTAAAAGACTGATCGATTGACTGTTGAAATATTAACTAAACGACTGATCGATTGACTGTTGAAATATTAACTAAACAACTGATTGATTGACTAATTAGCCGACTGATTATTTGACTGAACTGATTGATAGATCTCTTGATTGATTAACGGTTTCCATGATTGATTGATTGATTGACAGAGGAGGATACTCGAAGCCTAGTCTCTACAACGTGCTGTGGGTTCAGCTGTTATTCAGCCCATACTATTTAGCGTGCTATGTCATGTGGTACGCTCGCTGGGTGTGGAGGTATAACATACAAAGGCAGGACTATGATGATGAGGACAGACGGTATCTCATCAGACGCTACATGAAGCTAAAACAATCCCAGTGGGACGTGAGTCCGACGATTAACTAACTAATTAATAATTAATATCTAATTAATCTTTATTAATAATTAATATCTAATTAATCTTTATTAATAATTAATATCTAATTAATCTTTATTAATAATTAATATCTAATTAATCTTTATTAATAATTAATATCTAATTAATCTTTATTAATAATTAATATCTAATTAATCTTTATTAATAATTAATATCTAATTAATCTTTATTAATAATTAATATCTAATTAATCTTTATTAATAATTAATATCTAATTAATCTTTATTAATAATTAATATCTAATTAATCTTTATTAATAATTAATATCTAATTAATCTTTATTAATAATTAATATCTAATTAATCTTTATTAATAATTAATATCTAATTAATCTTTATTAATAATTAATATCTAATTAATCTTTATTAATAATTAATATCTAATTAATCTTTATTAATAATTAATATCTAATTAATCTTTATTAATAATTAATATCTAATTAATCTTTATTAATAATTAATATCTAATTAATCTTTATTAATAATTAATATCTAATTAATCTTTATTAATAATTAATATCTAATTAATCTTTATTAATAATTAATATCTAATTAATCTTTATTAATAATTAATATCTAATTAATCTTTAGTTTAATTGCTTCATTCTGCGTCATCGTCTTCTCAGAATCCCAGTGAAATAGAGTAGGGAAAATTTTTATTACTTAATTACAGAGTCAATTAACATATTAAAATTTAATTGGCTTATTAATTAGCGCCAGTTTATTAGTTACTAATTAATTAATTAACTTAAATGATTTCATTAATTTATTTATTTTGGACTTCATATAACTTGTATGTAATATTATAATAATAATAATAATAATAAAGGTTTAACGTCCGTTTCCTCATCCAGGGATGATGTCAGGGACGTCCCCAACAGCACACATCACTACAGATCAATTCACCCAGACCAATCTGCGAAAGAAATGTGTTGAGGAGAAGTAAGGTCCTAAACGAAAGCCAGTCCGGTGATCAAAAATGGTCAGGGTAGATTGATTATGTCTACGGTGGGAAAAGGCAAGTCTTAAGCTTGCTAGAGAATGTTGAAAGAGAAGAACAAGAGCGAAGATTAGCAGGTAAAGAGTTCCAGATTGTGGGTGCTGCATAAGGAAAAGAACGTCTGCCCAATGATGTGAGAATATTTGGAGCAGAGAGAAGATTGGCATCGGTGGAACGAAGTGAACGTGAGGGACGATAGGAAAGAAGAATTTCATATAATTAAGAAGGCTTGTCAAATCGCAGAGTTTTGAAAGTTAATAGAGCAATTTTATATTTTATGCGTTGATTAACAGGGAGCCAGTGAAGTCTGCGAAGTAAAGAAAAAGAGCGAAATTGAAAGCGAGAGGACTTGCAAACAACACGTGCAAGAGAATTTTGGACGTGCTGCAAACGATTGAGAGAAGAAGTAGGCAAACCATGTAATCTTAGTAGTCGAGCTTTGAATGAACTACAGAATTAGCAAGGATAGTGGCTGAATTTCTAGTAAGGGATGGACGTATTTCCCTAATCTGACGAATCTGAAAGAAAGAAGCGCGACAAACAGAAGAGATATGGGATTTAAAGTCAAGGTTTTCATCAAATATGACTCCAAGGTTTTTGGCGGATCGAGAAGGTGAAAGAGCAAGATTCTGAAAATTAACAGAATTATTAGTAATTTTATTTCTTTGCAAAGGAGTGCCAATTAAAAGGTATTCAGTTTTGGAGGGATTAACAGCAAGACGGTTAGCACAAAACCAGGAATAAACCTTGTCTAGAATGGATGAGAGATGGGCCAGTTTCTGATCGGAATCATGATTAGAAAAGGAAATATACAGTTGAGTGTCGTCTGCATAGAAATGAAAATTTATGGAAGACTGAGCAAGCAAGTAGCTAAGAGGAGTGATATATAAAGAGAAGAGCAATGGACCTAACACTGAACCTTGAGGAACACCGCGTAGGAGGGGTAGTTCAGAAGAGCGATTTTGACCAATAACAACTGATTGTGTGCGACATGAGAGATATGATGTAAGAAGGGAAAAAGCAGAATCAGAAATGCCAAAACAAGATTTAAGCCTATTTATTAGAATGCCATGGTCAATTGTATCGAAGGCAGCAGAGAGATCTAGAAGAACCAAGGCAGAAACCTGTTTGCTACTCATGGCCAAGCTAAGATCATTATGTATACGAAGAAGAGCGGTTTCAGTAGAATGGAGTTTTCTATAGGCAGATTGATAATGAGAGAGAGAAGGGAAAGAATCAAGATGAGTGCATAAACGGGTATAAATTACCTTTTCAAGAAGTTTAGAGATGAAGTTAAGATTGGAAATAGGACGGTAACTGGAAAGATCATCTTTTGGTAGAGAAGGCTTTTTTAGCAAAGGAGATACAACTGCTTGTTTGAAGGAGGTTGGGAAGATACCTTCTGAGAGTGAGAGGTTGATTAAGTATGTAATAGGAGCAACTAAAACATCAATACAGGATTTCAGTAATCGTGTAGGAATAACATCAAGGCAGCAAGATGAGTCGGTTGAGCAAAGAATAAAATTGCGTATTTCTTCCGGTTTATCTGATTCAAAACTAGAAAGTAGTGGTGTCTCAGGCATATTTACAGAAATGGTGTTGTCCATGTCAATAGAGTTGGAGGGTATAGAGCTACAGAGTTTGGCAATTTTGTCATTGAAAAAAGTTGAGGAAAGAGGTAGCAAGAGTGATGGTGAGGAGCTAGAGGGGAGTGACTTGGGAATGGTGCGATCAAGCAGAGAATCGAGTGCTCCCCATAATTTCTTGGGGCAATTTTGATTCTGCGAGATTAGATTTTGATAATACAAGCTTTTAGCAGAACTAATCATTTTATTTAATAATTTTCTTTGTTTGAGGTATTTGGACTTAATGTCTGGATTTTGTAGTTCAGGTGGATTTTTCAGATCCTTCCTGAACTTAGTTTCGAATTTTGAACGTTCAGATTTTTGTTTAAGGATTTCTTCAGAAATGAATGGTTTCCTAGGGTTTGAGCGGCAATGAATGGTTCTGAGAGGGGCATGTTTGTCTAGTATGGAAGAAAGTACAGAGCTAAATTGAGCTGAATATTCGGCAACAGTTGAAGACGGATTAGAATACAAAGAAGAGGACACAATATCAGCAGAGAAGGTGTCAATGTTAATAGAAGAGAGTTTTCTATAAGTTTTAAGTGTTCTGGAAGGGTGTACGTTAACAGTCACAGGCAATTTACAGAAAATCGCACTGTGATCTGATAATGAAGGATCAGAGATTCCATGATCAAGAAATGACATGTTATTTCAAGTAATAAGCAGATCAATAATATTGTAGTGGCGTGTGATTCTGAAATAACCATGAACTCTCTCTAATTTAGTTAAATTAAAATTTAATTTAAATACAAAACATACAAAACAGAACTTCATATTAGAGAACTTCCAGCATACCATAGCTGAAAATCCTGTAATTATATATGAGAATATACGTTTACTCTACAAGTAACTAGCTTGACTAATTGTATATTTAAAGCCTAGCTCGCGATTACATAGCTGGAATTGTTTTACTGTAATGTTCAGGCTCTGGAAGACAGTGATAAAGACGACTATATGGAGCGAGAACTCTGGATAAAAGAAAACTTTGACGTATGTTCTATCATTTTACATGTAACCTAAGCATAGTCACACTTTTTGTAGTATTTTTAGTATCGTTTATTTGTTCATCACAGCACAGATTATACAAACAATAGGAACGTGCATGTAGTCAGACAAACACTTTCTCTCATCATGCAGTATAAAACTATATCTATTTATCTTCTATCATTTTGCATGTAACCTAAGCATAGTCACATGTCTATCTATCATCAAGCAAGATAGAACTATATCAGTTTATCTTTTATCGTTTTACATGTAACCTAAGCATTTTCACACGCTCTATCATCATGCTGTGTTAAACTATATCAATTTATATTTTATCATTGTCAGGATGTCCCTAATAGAGTTATTTCTGTAACTTTTTTAGACCTGTTACTTAGTTGTCAATGAAAATTTGCTACCATACTTCTGTCATGAATTGTCTAAGATGAACGAAAAATTAAAACACTACGTTTGAGTTGACCAGTAGTCCTACTGGAAAAAATAGCAATAATATGACAGGTGAACCAGCCATTTGAACTGAGCATCCCCAACCCCAAGTCTGGTTGCTCTGTCACTCTGTCTCTCTCAACTCTACGCGTATAATGGCTGGAGCCAGTGGCGACGTCGGTAAAATACTCGACCGCGGATCAGTATGTGCGGGGTTCAAATCCTTTGCTCACCTGTCACTAACAACGCTTTCGAGAAAACTGTCGCTAACCTTAGCTTTTTTGCTTTGCTTGCATAGCTTTTTTGCTTTAATGCATTATAATAACATTTATTGTTGTTGTTGCTAGGAATGGAAGAGAGAGAAGGAAGAAGAGATGAAAGTGGAGCTAGCGAACAATGCTAAGTACAAAGCTTACAGGAGGTATATGAAGAAAGGTGGACCTGGTCAGATGTCTTTCATTGAGTAGATTGTGTTTAAAAGAGTTAGGATGATAACAACTACACTGTACTGCCATCCAATCATCACATCTGTTTATCTCGCTTTCTCTTTTGTCTCACTTTCTTTCTCCTTTAACAACTACCATATCTCTGCGTCTTTTCACGGCTAATGTACTGTTATATAGATAAGATTTAGTTTTGTGTTTGTTTCACTCGTCTCAGATGCTGGCAGGCTGTAATTTAGTCGTGTGCATTCATTATAATTATTGTTCGCAATTTCACTCGCCTTTCTGGTAGGTATTCATGTATGTGAGTGTGGAACTTTGTCTGTATGCGTGACATAAACGTAATAAGTTAACTGTGTTTATGTCGAATATATGTCAGAATTTGTCTGTATGTGTTTACGACTTGTTTGTGTTTCCTCTTCCATTATATTGTGATTATTAGTTTGTCGGAGTGTGCGCAGATCAGTTGTTACATTTGATTTTAAGTCTTTAACTGATTGCTAATGGCTACATAGTATAACGCTGTACGTATCTTCAGTTGTGTGGCTGGCGGGTTTAGACGTTCTAATATTTCTTCTTTTTTGTTGCTGAATTGCTGAAGCCAAGTCTTCACTACAAGCTCTTGCCACACGCCACTTCACGTCTAATTTTTGTGGTTTTTCTCTGATTCTTCTTTGTCAGCTGTGCCACTGAGATTCTAGCGGTTTTTCGGTGTCTCAGACTGCGCGGATATTTTTCACTTAACTTTGGCTACAGAACTTCGCATGGTGCTCAGTATTTTCTTACTTAGATAGCCAGCTTCATTGAACACATGTGGATTGTAGAATTGTGAACCATCGACTGTCTTGTTCTGACGAGATAGCTTAGTAGTTTCTAGATTAATTCAGATATAAAATGTTGCTTTAAGGTCAGTTTCCTGTAGCTCTCATGTTTACAGTTACATTAAATGTTGATGCATGTAACTTTATTGGAGTGAAACGTTCCCTAATATTAACACAATTGTAAAGTTTGCATGCATCTTTCTAGAATGTGGATTGTTAAACGATTTATATTTCTACAAATGAGTTGTTTAAAATAAAGATGCAAGTAAAATGTTAGGATTGTTTTAAATCGTTAGAGTCAGTGATTCAAATTGGAGACAGAAATGGTTTCATGCCTGTAGCTGAATCTCTAAGAAATCGAATTACTGAGAATGTTGTCTGTATTTATTGATTGATGGTTAATTTGCTTAGTGATTGACTGAAATGTTGGCTAAATGGTATTTGAAGTAATAGAGATATTTCAGTGTAGCGACCAATTGGATGAGTATTTCTTCTGTAATAATGAGTGTCTCAAACATTATGAACAACTAATTATAAGCTACTAAAGCATTGGTGTTCCATTTTATGCTAAAGATGATGATTCCATTGTACATTGCTATTCTGAAGAACAAAATTTTTGCGAGTGAAGAATCTTTATGTGGATGAAAATACTATCTATGACTCAAATATAGGAAAATCTTAGTTCTTAAAAGCATTGTTTTGGGCATTCTTGTGCTCTCACTTGCGTAATTTTATAAAAAAATTATTGTATATATATATATATATATATATATATATATATATATATATATATATATATATATATATATATATATATATATAACTAAGTGTGTTAATAACATTTTGTTTCAAGAGTATTGTTTGATTTCAAAATATCTTTACAATGGACAGTTTAACTTAAATGTGATGCCATTTTCTTTCGTTCATTATCAAGAATTGACTGCTAGAAATAACGTGATTTGGATATTATGTACTTTTCTCTCTCTCTCTCTCTCGTTAACCGGAAATTTTTCTAAATGGTGTGGCGGAATCAATAGCATATTGGATGTTCTCTACAATCGGCCTCACCTAAGTTTTACGTCTAATTCCGATGTTCACCAGTCATAGATGGAGTCTATGGGTGGCTAATATAACTTCTAATTGAATCTTAAGTTAAAATATACTATGAAAGAAATTGCTACGTGGATGTGATATTTTCGTTATTCCGCGATATGTTCACTTGATATTGTTATGTGATGATGTCACGTGATGATGTCACGTGATATTTTCACATGACGTCAAGTGATATCGTGTGATATTTTCACATGATATCACGTGATGTTTTTTAAAGTGTTTTGAGCAGTGTTTTGAAGTGACTATATTTAGTATCACTTGATATAGTTGTGAAAAATCGCCAGCCTTTAACATACGATTTAACGTCCCTTTCATGACGGTAGATGAGTGGATATATCATAGAAAGGATTGAGGATTTGTTGATATGTAAAGTACAAAGTCTAGTCAAATATGTCTCTGTTGTTTTAATCGTACACCAACGTTATGCATATAAATATCTACGTGTGTTATGCAGGTGTAAGGCGTTATGATGAGTGTGCAATTAAATGATTATTCATGCAGTGTTACCGTGATTGTGTAATTTCTAGAGATATTGAAGGTCATAAAGTCCAAAATTGAATATGGTGCTTACGATGGCTGAAGTTCATTGTTCTGTGGTTCCTTTATCAAGTTAGATCAAAACACATCAAATTTGTACAATACTACAAAATATTTACACATATTCAAGAAGCAATAAAGTCGAACTTGACGTATAAAAATAATTGTTAACATCGCTTTCACAGGCAAATATATTAAATATACCGCCCAAACCTGTTTGTCCAAAGGGTTCTTCTAGTGTGGGGGCGCCCGAGATGGGGATGCCCAGAGGGTGGTGGTAACCCGACTAGGGGCACCCCAATGATATCTTTGATGTTACCATTTTTACCGTTTTCTTCGGTAAAAACTCCAGTTTTTCGGCTGGTTTTTCATCGGTAAATTTTGATCACTACTCATACCACAGAAGGATTTAAAACTTTCAATAATTTAAGTAGTTTAGTTCAATATCGATTTGTCGTTCTGTGATAGCAAAAGTTTGGTCCTCTGATCCACTCAGTCCGGAGTCGAATCCACGTCAGTCCACGTCTGGATCGATCATTTAGACCTGAGCTACCTGACGCGCTAACACACCAAGCTTTTAGGTATACCTTGCATTGATAGCTGACCCTCCGCTACTTAGTACGGCGCATCTCTCTCTCTCCCTCTCTCATCTGTCTCTGTTCCTCTGCCTTTTTTTCTTTTTTTTTTCTTTTTTTTTCACCTTTTTTCTCTTGCTCTCACTCTTCGTCCTTCTCTCTCTCTCTCTCTCTGACACCTCTTTCTCTCCCCATGTTTTCTTGTTTTCTCTCGATCTTTCACTCTGTCTCTCCCCCACTCTCTCTCTCTCTCTCTCTCTCTCTCTCCTCTGTCTCTCTCTCCTCTCTCCTTCTCTCTCTCTCTCTTCCTCTCTCTCTCTCTCTCTGTCTCTCTCTCTCCTCTCTCTGTCTGTCTTCTCTCAGTCCTCTCTCTCGTCTCTCTCCTCTGTCTCTCTCTGCTCTCTTCTCTCTCTCTGTCTCTCTTATTCTCTCTCTCTCTCTCTCTGTTATCTTTCCTCTCTGTCTCTCTTCTCTCTCTCTCTCTCTGTCGTCCTTCTCTTTCACTTCTGACACACTCTTTCTCTCCCTCTCTGTTCTCTGTCCTTTCTCTCTTCGGCTCTCTTCACTCTGTCTCTCTCTCTCACCCTTCCCTCTCTCCTTTTCTCACATTCTCTTCTGGCGCTCTCTGTCTCTCTCTGTCTCTCTCTGTCTCTCTCTGTCTCTCTCTCTCTGTCTCTCTCTCCCTCTCTCTCTCTCTCTCTGTTTCTCTGCCTTTTTTTCTCTCTCTCTCACTCTGTCGTCCTTCTCTTTCACTCTGACACACTCTTTCTCTCCCTCTCTGTTTCTCTGCCTTTTTCTCTCGATCTTTCACTCTGTCTCTCTCCCCACCCCCCTCTCTCTCTCTCTCTCTCTCTGTCTCTCTGTCTCTCTCTCTCTGTCTCTCTCTCTCTCTTTCTCTCTCTCTCGCTGCATAAACCCTCGCTGACTAATCAAATTAGCCCAGTACTCTTCCTCCTTACCTGACCTCATCTGATTGGTAGTCAATGAAAGTGTTAACCTTTGACCTTTCTGTCAGAAATCCAGGTCAGGATTCATGGCGTCATCAGTGGCATGCACTCGTTTAACTAGCGATTACAACTGTCAGTCAATCTAACTGTCTATCAAAGTATAAAGAAATTATATATAATATATATATATATATATATATATATATACGTAATAATATAAACAAGCAATTGTGCATGCTTTTGATCCAGTATTGTTATGTTTTTGTTAAGTTATGTAACTAAAGACGAAAAGTGTCAACTTCTCATTTTCCTGCGTGTGGATTAGAACAACATCCGTTATTATGTGCTCTAGGCCTGTGTTGCGATTGACAACAGTATTCTAATCGTTGCTGTGAGACCCTACGAGGAAATTAAATGTTAATTCAGCCCATTGATCTTGTAAAAAGAATTTAAGAACCAAATTTCATTACTATTTATCGCAGTTTCTTAGTCGCCCTTCAAGAAAATGTGCAGTCCGCGGTTGATCTCTTTTCTCAGTTGTCTCCGAAATCCTTTCAACACGAGTTGAAGCTTATAATAGAAAGTGTATCTCTTAAAGGATTAAACCCAATCTTATTGAGACTTAGCAGTAATCTAGATTTCAATTTTACAATTCTTCATCTCATAGTTTCATGATTTCCTACTTCACGAGCTTTGGTTTTAATATTAGTTTATTTTAATGTAATTAAAGCTTATCTTCGTTTGTGATACAGCTCTCTGCATATTATCATGTTATTTTAAGTCTTTCATGGGCATTGAGAGAAATTTGTACTGCTCAATTCCAGTGATTAACCACCATGATGTGACATTAATCTACTAGAATTCTGA
Organism: Enchytraeus crypticus; assembly: GCA_905160935.1. Lineage (NCBI taxonomy): Eukaryota > Metazoa > Annelida > Clitellata > Enchytraeida > Enchytraeidae > Enchytraeus > Enchytraeus crypticus. The sequence continues at coordinate 83,795 of CAJHZI010000512.1, forward strand.
TTATATTATCCTTTGCTTTAACCTATATAGATGAGATGACCCGGCTTATATTGCTTCTCAGTTTAAAATATTTTTATCCTCGTCGTTGTTATGCTTTAAAGCATTAAATTTTGCTTCTCCGCTTTTCTATTATGATTTCCGAGTAATGGCATGACAAGTAGTAAGTCAGATAATGCAATGCATTATCTACATCATTATCATACGTCATTAAGCTTAGTACTTAAAAGAAGAGGAAATTTAATAATAGGTTAAGTTTTAATATAAACTCGTTATACCTAAAGTAAAGCAATCATAAAAGAAATGAAAGCCTATCTACTGATTCTACTAGTTTGACATTTTGACCTCTTACATTGATTAAGCATGGCTGTGGCATTTTTAGTTTGCTAACTGTCATGCATTCTATTTTCTTCATATTTAAAGATAATCCACTAGCCTCACTATGATATATTAAAATATTCAACATTTCTTGAATTTTATGTCGCGAGTCGGCAATAAGAACTTTGTTATCAGCATAACAGATATTATTAAGATTATATCCTCCAATTACTAAGCCTTTTATTTCATTGATATTCCTTATATTTTCGCTATGTGAGTTACAAAGTTCAGGCGACATTACACAACCTTGCCTTACTCCTCTCTTACTCTTGCAAAAGTTACTATACTCATTCTCATATCTCATTGCAGCTTCTTGATTCCATTATTAATTCTTAACAATCCTTAGGCCTATGCCTTTGCCTTCTATATCTAATTCATGTAGAAGATCTATCAATTTACTGTGTCTAACTTTGTCAAAAGCTTTGGTATAATCAATGAAACAAAAGTATAGATCCTTATTCAATTCCATAGCTCTTTCAAACAGAATTCTGACAAAGAAAATAGCATTCCTTGCACCAGAATCATCCATAAAACCATATTGCACAGGATTTATTTCAGGTCTAATTTTATTTCTCATTCTCATTAGCAGAATTCTTAAACAGATTTTAATAATGACTACACTCATTAGACTTATAGTTCTGTGTAATTCAATAAATATCGATCTCAAAAGCTCTTTAAGAATTTCGCCAGTGTCATAAATGTCATTTGTATTGACGTGATCTCTTTGACGCTAAATTCTTACGTGGCTTGTATCTTTTCTGCTGTTATGTTATCTGGTCCGCTTGCTTTATTTCTTTTTAATTTCCTAATGGCACATATAACTTCGTCTTTTAAAATTTTAGGACCTGCTATTTCTTTAGTTATTTTTGGAAACTCCATTCGATTATCTTTAAAAAGATCATCAATATACTCTGACCATCTTTCTAGTATATATTTCTTCGTCATGAGAATATCTCCATTCATAGCCTTGATGCATTTACTATGTGAGCAATCAGATTTCCGACTAGTTATTTATCTCATTGTATATTTTCCTTGTGTCTGTAAATTTCATCTTTTAATTCTCCTCACATCTTTTGTTTAACCATTTTTCCCTTTCATTTTGCAAAGTTTCTTTATTGCATTGTTCGAAACCCTATACTCATTACTTTCTTTGTCTTTAATCTTTTGTCGTTCTTTCATTAGCTGTATAATGTTCTGATTTACCCATTTAGTTTTCCTTTGCATATTATTTGCTGGGATGATTTTATTTGCTGCTACTACTAATGCATTTTAGAATTTTTCCCATTTGTTGTTGAGGTTATTCAAACCATCGTTTTCAATCAATACTTGGAATCTATTTTTAACTTCTACTTTACATCTATATTGAATAGTTTGATCTTTTATTAGAGTGGAAAAATCTTGTATTAATGTTCTCTCTTTGCTTGCAATATTTTTTAACTTTATGCGTATATTGCAAATTACCGGTATACGGTCTGAGTCACAGTCTGCACCTGGATAAGTTTTACATTTTCTGATTTAGTTGCGAAATCTTTAGTTGATAGTTACGTAACCAATTTGATTTCTTATTTTATCTCCAGGATGACCTATTTACATAATTATGATCTATTTTCAAATGATCTATTTATAAATGATCTATTTGCTTGCAGATAAAATTGTTTTGTTTTGTTTTATACATGTAGAACCGCCATTCAAATTTAGTTAACTCTTAGTTAGAAGCTGTATACTCTATTTTACGCACTCTGCTCTAGATTTTTATGAATTATTATATTTCGGACTATTTGCGACATACAAAAGGTAACGTATTTATGTAATTATTGAACTATCACGTTACTAGCACGTGGACAGTCCGTAACTAATTTTCAAATGATTCCAGTTTTACAGGATTACTACTTAATCAGAAAAATGCAACCTCTTCATTCATTATTTCACAATAATTTACCGAAGACGATGCAATGCATAGAATTATTTTAAATTCAGTTGACAATCTTAAGCCAATCTAATGCTGCAAATGCTTTCCAGATTTTCAACCATCTCTATTTAATTATAAACTCTGCTGCAACCGATAATTATCCAACTTATTATATAGACAAATATATCACAACTTGATTGGTTTCTTTCCTCAAATACGAAGTTAATGTTCTGGATTTGGGTTCTTTGGAATCAACTCTAAATGAGATCGCCTACCCTTTAGAGCGTCTGTAGTTGTGCACGAATTTATCTGAACTAACGGTACTTGCAATTCAGTATCCACTGGCTGTGCTAAGAGATTTCATATCTAATATTACATGTGTTGTGTTCGGGCTGCTGAAGAATTGACCAACCGTGGACTTAGTACTAAGCTAAGTTGTTAGTCAACGGATCAAAAGGCGCAGAGTTCAAATTCAGAGCGCGCCCCGCCACAGATCTGCTATTCGAAATGGAAACCGACGTAAAACTTGGCTAACCTAAGCCTTTTGCTCTCGCACATCATCATCATCTTCCATCGAATCACAGTTTAGCTGATGTCGGGATACGAATATACCTTCTTTTCCATTCGGTTTGAAAAATGTTGTAGCAATTTCTGTAGCCTAGTCGCTCACCAACCGAATGTCCTTCGTGACGCTGGTTTGATCCTAGTACTTTGTCATTTACGACAAATACAGTCCACGGTTTGACTGCTATTATGCAACCCGGACACAAAACGGGTAACACCTTTGGCTATGACACAATCACTAAAATGCCAACTAAATGCGTTTACAATTAAAATTTGATTTAATTACATTTTAGTGATAGAGGGAGAGATGTTTTTTTATTAATTATAATAAATTAGCTTTTTACTTTTGTTTACGTGATTAGCCTTTTGGTTAATGGAACGAGGCGGTATTGCAATAAATAGATTTTAGTCGTATCGGTGTACAGTTTAAATCAAGACTAAACTCTGAATTCTTACAACTTTGATAACTTGGAATTCATAAAAGTGCTGTCGGTTATAGAGTGTGGCATGAGCTACTCCAATCTCAGCTTATACAGATAAATACTACGACATACATGTAGTATAGCATGCTAACAGTTTATACAGATAATGCTACTACATAGTATAACATGCTAACAGCTTAGAGATCTAAATGTTACGACATAGTAAAGCATGCTATCAGCAGCCATAATATAACACGATGTGTAGCCTATCAATACAATTAATCTAATGCAAGGCAACAGAAAGCAATACACAAATATACAGGAGAACATTAATGTATGCACAGAAGTCTTATTGTGCATGTGATGCATGAAAACTTGTGTCCTCTGATGTAGAATTAGGTAGAGTTAACCACTGTGATCGGTAAACTAGTTGATCGATGATTGATATCGTATATTGATCGATGATTCATCGACGGGGTCTCATTGGTACACTCGTCTGACCACTCAGAATATTTGCAAGTGAATTTCATTTTAGCCCATGGTACAATATATTGCCAACCTTCCTAGTACAGTTAGTTACCGAAATGTGCATTTGGTATATACACTAGGAAGGCTATTATACCTACAAAATCATGGGTAATATCTTTGGAAAATGTGCCATTGAATTTTTCCTTTAGGATTTGCGTCAGCAGTAAATATTTACGTCTATTAAGCCATGATTGAATTTCCACTTCCGCAGTACAATGCATTCATCGCATTTTGTTTATATTGCAAAATTTTGTTTACCTGCAAATCTTTTCTAATTAGACTTGAAATACACAATGTTTTCATAGCTATAATTTAAACAAAACTCTATATCACCACTGGTCTACTGCATACTGTATATGCAATGGTTAAAGTAGGAATTGAGAGCTAGGGAAGGGAACGGTCAGAATTTTTCGGGCCTCTCTGTAATGTATTTACAGGTCTCCTAGTATCTAATATTGGCCCTAGTATCTAATGTGGGCCCCTAGCAGGGGAAGGCTTCTAAGAAAAAATAAGAGCTATGCAGTTCCCTGGCATCCCCCCTCCACTTTAACCACTGTAAATGTGTATAATATTATGTTACTATGGGTGTTAAAGCATAACTTTTCCTTTAGATATTTGAGCGTCATATTCAGGCAGGCTAGAGATATATAATAAGCTTACTGTATGATTCTTTAATTAATGTAGAATCACGCCGGTAGACCCATTTATTTCTGTGGGATTCTTCATGAGATAATGCGTCTAGTATTTCATAGGAATTTTGCATTCAAATTCAACTCTTGAGCAAGATCTATTCCTGATTAAAGGAATATTTTTTATTTAATTAATTTATAAATTCTAAGGAATCAATGATAATTCGCGGTATAAATCGATTTCTGCATTTTAGATAGGTAATAAAATCTTGGACTAAGGGAAGACGATGATGATGATGATGATGATGATGATGATGATGATGATATAGTCTTGGACTGGTTTGCGTATGTGACTCTGCAGAATAGACAAACCGTTTAATGAACGTGTCGTACGAAACGACTAAGCCATAAATGTGGAAGTAAATAGTGGGAGACTATGACGTCATATTTTATCTTAAATTGTATGCTGTACTAAAGTTGAGAACAGAGCCTTTGCCTTATCCCATAAAGCAGCTTGGTTGTAGATGGAATTAGCTTTGAGTGCAGGCAGAAAACATGACTACGCGCCTTATATGCGCGATTTGACAGAGGGCTGGGAAAGAATAAAGGTTAAAAATCTAGCATTTAGTAATAAGAAGAAACTGAAGTAGTGATGTCCTTCTGTAAAAATATATTTTAAAAGTAATTTAAAATATACTATAATATTGTACTAAGTACAAATTGGTCAAATTAGCAATTGTATGTACTCATTGGTGAGTTATTTAGTCAATTATCCATTTTACAAGCTCTGAAATTGTCCAAGATGTTAATCTCTGATAATTGCACTCTGAATATCATATCAAGACATCAGGAACAGCTAGTTAAAAGTTGACTGCACCAGATAGTGAGCGTTCTTCGCTTAGAAATATTACTGAGCTCTTATCTGAAAGCTTCTTTAGAATGCACTGCAATTTAGTTACGCGTATATTTAAAAAAGTAAACTAATCAAACATTTTACTGTGATCATGACATATCCCGAAACGTCCCTGACCAAAATGCCTTATGACGAGAAACCCGACGTTAAATTCTTATTGATGGATTGATTGATAGGAAATGTCTCAAATAGGGGATTAACTGATGATATGGTATAGTACAGAGAGGATTTGAGATAATCCATTAGTATCTCGATCCTGGTTAAACTGGGATTAAAGGGAAGATGATGATGATGATGGATTGATTGATATCTACATGTGAAGCAAATGGAAGCAGAAAGTTTTAACATAATCTTGCCCCAAGATAGACCTGCATTATTTTATGAGTTTACGTTGCGTGTTGCTTCATTATCAGAAACTACCTTAGCAGCGCGTGTTAGTTAACATTACAGAAGTTCTAAATTGGCAATTTGACTACAATTACGTTTGAATACGCTACATGTAGCGTATGCAGTAATTCTAAAGAAAATTTGGAAAGTGGGAAGCTTTCAAAAATATACATCAATATATAGGAATAGTGTTATACTGTATATGAGCTATTGAAAGAACGCGGGGAAGTAAAATTGCAAAAAAATACATTGAGTTTCTGAACAAAGTAAGCTTTGAAAAATAATATGGCAATGAATAGCTTCAAAAACTTAATTTAGAAGTAATAACCTAATATAATTTAAATAACTGATGGCTTCGGTAGGTCGAGATGTGGGCAGATAGGTTAAAGCTAAAACACTGAAGGAAATAATTTTAAAAATTAGATTAGGCCTAAAGCAATAGAATGGCTCTACATTTAGTCATAGAGACTTACAGTAGCAGACCGAATTTTGCTATAAAATCAATTTAAAAATTGAATTAATTGAACTAAATTAATAAGTTTCTTTAGGGTACTAATTAAGTATTAATTAGCTATCAATTTAGTCTGTCTTTCTCTCTAAGTGCACTACCCACTGGCAGGTCCGTGGTAGATAATGCCTTCTCTTCTCTGTCATTCGTTTTCTCTTCATGTCCACATACGAGTAGATCTTTAAGTCATCTAACATGATATTCTAATTAGTGTTAATGATATTCTATTTAAAGTCTTCGGGATTCTGCTTATGGCGAGGGGGCCCCATATGCCTTCCTTAGCTTCAACTAACCTTTTCTGGGCATAGGCGACATTCACTGCGAAAACTATCCTGTTTACCCATCAAATAAGTATCGCTTAATTAAATTAAGAATAATTCGGGTACTTCCAATTCAGGGCAGATGTAGTGGAATGTGGATGTTCAGGGTGAACGTGTGAGACAGGCCCAACTCTGTGTCCACTCACAGTGTTCCTACCAGCTCTACATAGGACTGTGCAGTTGTTTCTATTTCAAATCATGTTACTTCTTGTGACTTTTCCAAACACCAAAAAGCTAATGTTAAAGTTAGTTTTCTCGCTCGAAAGCGATGTCCGTTACGGGCGAGCTCAGGATTTAAACCCCGCACATACTGATCTGCGGTCGAGTATCTCACCGACTTCGCCACTGGCTCCGGCCAATTGGAGCACCTTTAGAAAGTAACCAGCGGGGCAGCTTTAAAAATAAGAGTTGAGAACGTTACTCCTGCCAAAGTTCTTTCCATGAGCACCTCCAAATCACATGCGACTCTAGGCTTTCAAAGTAAAGCCTTTTACTGAGTGTTTTTGCCGAAAACTTCGAAATTATTAGGGTCGCTGCCAGAGCTTTGCCTACCCTGTATCTCTGGCAATTCCAGCTGAGTATGTAATTAAAGTTGCTAAGTGTTTGCACCATAGGGAGCACTCTGAAATTAATTCAATGTGAATCGAGATTAGAATACATCATGAAACCTACACTTTTAACGTAATTACGCAGCAGAAAGAAAGCTTTACAATACACGACACAATCTTCATTTTACTACAACGTAATTTTTAATAGATGTAATTTTATAAGAGTTTATCACGTAAACGGCTCAATGGACTTCAGAAATACAATATAATGACTGGAAATATTTAAGTTATTGCATTTCTTGCATGTTAGGAGCATTTTTTAGAGAAATTTCGCAGTCGTTGTTAAGGAATTCTTTACAAAAGCAATTTCCTTAGCTAAAACTTACTATAGTAAGGCCATTATGATTAGTAGCCGTTTAAAATAATTTGCACAAGCGCACAATGTTACAAGCTAGGAGTCGAAAAACAGACCAACGTAAACTCAGAATGTCTTACCAATGCAATAGCGAAGGAGTACAACTTAAATTACATTTTTAATATTTACTATTAAATAATTGTACCGAAAAAATCAATAAATTTACTATATATTCGACATTCAATATTTATTTGTAAATAGTATAAACTAAAAAAATATTTGTAGGTTTAGTTTTAAAAGTTAAAAGCCTGGGTTAATGTCAGTTGCCTGTCTCGTAAACATATCAGTGAAGGGCGAGCCTGGAGTTGAATTCTGCACCTACTATTCGCAATACGCAACGTAATAATTAAGTAATTATAATAAATAATAATTATTATTGTCATAATTATTGTAATTAATTTAATGAGAAAACTGACGTTAACCTTAGCTTTACCAGCTTTTAATACGTAATTTAAGGGATTGGTTATAGAGAAGGTGTACTAAGGTGTCTAACTGTTTAGACATGTGATATTAAAATTGATAGACATCAACATGGTTGATTATTTCGCTGTAATGTGTGCTATTAATATATTACTAGAAAAACTTACGAACATTAAAAAGTCTCAGTTCCACTTTCTGTATATTCTTACCTTTGCAATCAAAGTTACCTTAAACAGACGTACAGTTAACATTAAGTACGCAAGCAAGCACACAATCACAGACTAACAAGAACAAAGTTTCAATATTTGGTTAATGTCCACGACAATATCAAACACTCTGAAGGCAATCCTATAGGAGCAAATGCCCTAAATCTACATATATAAATTCAGAAAATCAGTCGAGTATGGATAGCTCACAAACATAGGTACACACACACAAGCACAGACAAACGAGCATACACGCAATAACACAGGCGTACATTTATACAAACAAGAACATACATGTACAAACACGCACATCCACAAACATAGCCGCAACCACACGCCCAAACACAGGCATACAAAAACAGGTGCACGCAAACATATGTACAAAAACAGGTGCGCACACACGCACACACATACGCACACACACACGCACATACACGTAAGCACGCACACGCACGCACACATACGCACAAACACGGACACACGCACACACAAGCACACACACACGCTCACACACACACACACATACACATACAGACACATGTACACACACGTACACACACACACACACACGCACACAAACACCCACACACACGTATACACACGCATACGCGCGTGGACAAAAGCACAAACACACACACACGTACACACACACACTAGTAGGCAGGTTCACACACACACTAGTAGAGAGGTTCACACACCGCTACAGGTTGTGTATCAGGTAAGAGCGAGGTTCGTTGACTTGACGGCGCGGATGCAACGTGTGACGCCGTGAATAACTCCTGCAGCATCATAGGCGAGTGGCTGCTCCGTGGTATCCGCCGAGTCCAGAACAAGTCCGAGTCCCTTTTCTTCGACCGTTACTTTCTGCATCTTTAGGTATTTTTTGTCATTGAGTTTTTCTCGAAACGACAAATTAAAGGATACGAAAAATAAAGATAGGCAAGAATAATGTGTAATATAACATTACAGAGTCAGGAAGTAATTATATGCTTGTTTAAGACATTTAGACATTTTGTGTGTAAATAAAATTCTAAGTAGGTATTTGATAAATCAATAGGAGTAAGATAAAGTACAAAATTAAAGGATTTAGGTGTGGCTTATGTTAAGATATAGACATAGATGACTCTTGAAATATGATTTGGATTCGATTTAAAATAGAATTAGAACCAAATTTCAAAAGGAGCTAGTTATGGTTTAGGATAAGATTTACATAGCCGCTGGAATATGATTGGAATTAGGATTAGAATTAGATTTAGTTTGGATTGGAATTTTGGATTCAGATATGGCTTGTTCAGAATTTCAAAGGTTTCAGAGTAGGCCTAGTTTATTTAAAGCCGATATTTTTCTGAAACAGGTTTGCACATAGTTCGTATCATTGTTTGTATTTTAAGTGAAACCTTCCGAATTAATAATTCGAATAGAGAATTTAGATTATAAAATTCGAAATTGAGTGCAAATTTACAACATCGTACTTGCACTTCGTGGAAAAGGTCGAGTTAAATAATGTCATGCTTGCTCATTCGTTATCCGCCTGTTTTCACGCTTTAATAGATGAATTATAATAATAATCCATCGCTGTATAATTATAATACACTGTAGTAGAAAAAGTGGCGGAAAACTTTGAGGAATCCAAGTTAAGATTCGAAGTAATTGGCTGATGTTTGATTAATTAATCGATAATTATTATTTATTTGATTGATGACTGACTGATTGATCTACAGACTGATTGACTGACTGATTGATTGATTGATTGATTGATCGATTCTTTGATCGAAAAGTACGCGGTTTGAAATCCGGACGAGTAAGTATATGATATCTCTTCGAGCATCGAAATTGCCGTTAAATTAAATTTCTTTAGCCCGCGTTGCTTAGCGAGGAAGCGGCTTATTAATTGACGATTGAATTAAAGTAGAAACCTGGCGACAGACTGGGTACTACTCAAAGGGACTTTGAACTGCAGTCCATTTTTTCGCTAAATCCGATGACTTTTCATAAAAATCAACTCGATCTTGGTTAATGTTTAAATTTAACTGTCATTTTTATCTCCGAATTAGTCAGCGAAGACCGGTCCAGTTGCGTAATAAAAAAATAAATTAAAAAATATTGCTGAATATTAGCAAATATTAGTGCTATATTATTATTTAAACCTAAATCTGCCTTAATATCTTTTATTTTACAGGATTTCACTGAATTTTGATTAACATCTTGTTTAAAAAATTAACTTTTCACTGTTAGAGAATCTAAGAACAAATTTCTTGAATGACAGGAGTTTGTAAGTAAAAATTTCGAATCTAAATTTCAGGATACAAGAGACAACGTTAATTGTGTTGACGCCTAATTACTAAGTATCAAAATAAGTATTAAGTAATAATAAGTAATAAAATAATAAATTACTACGTAGGCCTACTAAGGACCAAAAGTACTAAGTAGTGAGATATTGGCAGACGTAAGCAATGGCAACCTCTGAAGGAAGGAGAACGCACTTGTCAGTTGCTTCTCTCCTTCTCATTTTAGTTCTGATCGGCCAATGTCTAGCTTTTCTGCCGTATCGCTTGGTAAGTGTATCTCTGACTTTCACTGATCTTTGAAATAATAATTAACATCTTGTAAAAAAATATTTTTAGAGGGATCCGAAAACCAGTTCAAAGAATTATGCCTTGACCCTAAAGCTATGCAAGGCGATGCTAAGATCTTTACCAATATTTATAAATAGTACAACTATTAATATTGTTGGAGCTAGTGGCGATGTCAGTAGATATCTGACCGCTGATCAGATATCAGTGGCGATGTCAGTAGATATCTGACCGCTGATCAGATATCAGTGGCGATGTCAGTAGATATCTGACCGCTGATCAGATATATATATGAATCTTTATTACACCATCAAAAACGTGGTAGCAAGTTACAATAAACAAACAAACAAAAAACACCACAGTGCATTACAACAAATACTGCTGCATTGAAAATAAACCAAAATGAAATAAAATTACAAATATATAGCATAGATTATCTACTTAATGTATGGCTAGTTAGACCTTTCGCTTTATTGATATCAGTGGCGA
>CAJHZI010000512.1:100000-102500 GCA_905160935.1 Enchytraeus crypticus
CTAGAAAAAGTAAACACTGCATAGAATACTATTGAAATGTACTACTTCCTCATAAAATTTCTAATACAAGTTTTCTTTAGAAATGTTATTTACTTTACAACCTACTATACGTATTTTAATTAAAGAGTAACTTAACACTTATAGTTTAACTCTTTCACCCATTATAACGGTATGCATGCATTATAACGAAGTTATAATGTAGACCCATCACATTTACATGCAAATTTATGTATCAGATGTCAACATAAACAAACCAGTGTTACCATACAACAAAATATGTTTTCAATTACCGAACTGATCTATAAAGGATGGACGATAGATAGGCGGTCGGTCAGAATCTTTCTGGCCCCTGTGAAGTATTTGCAGGTCACCGAGTAGGCCTATCTAGCATGTGCTCTATGTATCATTGCATACATAGTATTATTGACTTTACTCTTAGGAAAGTTGTATTGCATGTAACAATTAAGATATGTTACTATTTCGTGCTTTTATAATATTTATAATATTTTATAAATATATGCTATAATATTTATTTTAGATTGTTCAGCACAAAAAAATCACATTATTAATTTAACATTGTTAATTTAAAATACTGGTGCAGTGTCTTTCTTATATAAATGGCTTAAATTTATATAATAATATTAATAAAAAACAATTAGAATGCTACTGTCGTCCATGACAACATCGCGCATTATTGAGACAAAGCTCAGCCGGTGTGCAAAAATGAAGGTCCAAATCGCTGCAAATTCCAAAACTATTATGGATGTAACCTACCACTGTGACAGCTTAGCAACTGATGAATTTATGACGCTTTGCGTGCCACTTGCGACAAGGTAATGTAGGCGAGACTAGTAAAGGGCATTCCTGTGAACGTTTTTAAATAAAATGTAGGGCGTTAAGTTTAAAACAGCTAGACAAAACACCTTTATAATTGGATGACATTTGAGATATTTATAAACGGGTTTCATGAGGCGTTAAATCGCTAATGGCTAAATCTATTGATTCTTTCTGTATATTAATATCTTCAATCATTCAAATGACATTTTACGAGATTTTTTGTTGATGCTAAACTCTATAATGATAACTTTAAACTCTGAAATTAAACGCGAATATTGGCGAAAATATCAGGTTCGTTACAGAGCATATATCTCAACCTCATCAAGCAGCTCCTTATAGAAAATATTTTAACAATAACTACGTGTGGGGTCAAATTCGACCTCACGTTTGTATGGGAAGGTTAATATTTAGACTGAAACACTCTTAAAGTTTTCAACTTTTTCACGTTTTCAAATAATTACAGTAAAATTACTTACTTTTATTTGCTATAGATCTATTCTTAATTAGTCTTGTTGTCTGAGATGGGCTTCATCCTATACATTCTACTATTATTATATTCATGTAAATATTCAACATAACAATGTTCCAATTAGCTGAAAGGAAATTTATAAATATTATTCTCAACTAACATTCGATTATAATTACCATCATGCTTAGGTTGTGTTTTTACCTCAAACATCCTAATGTTTCTTAGAATTAGAAGGCCCTATAACTGCAATTGCAGTATGTTCTTTATTTCACCAATCGACCTAGCAGAAATTACAAGATAAAGACGAACGAATCTCTATAAGCTAGATTCTCTGCCTATTTTCCTATAAAAGCCTTTACTGTTCTGACAGATGGATTGTCTCTCAACGCTCGGATTAATTAGATCACTGGCAATATAGTATCGTTTGGCCAAAGTGCAAAGGAACTGCAAAGTAAGTGCAAATCAATTGCAAATAGAGTGTAAACTTCATAGCATGTGCAAATCAAGTGCAAATGGAGTGAAAAGCAAGTGCAAATGAAAATGTTTAGAAGTCAAACGCTACTGCAAACAGACCAGTACGCAAGTATATGCTCTAATATCAACAGTACAACATACATTTACTGTAGAGTATGACAGTAGACTGCTAGTAAAAATATATAACATAATATAAAAGCAAATAAGAGTGCTACTGTCACTGACAACATCGAGCACTATTGAGACAAATCTAAACTGGTGTGCAAAAAGAAGGTCCAAAACAGTGAAAATTGTAAAATATAGAAAATCAGTATGCCTATAAAGATAAAGTAAATTAAAGAAAAGAAGATTTACGTTCTAACCGGATGGCACATTTAATATGCTCCTAAAAGACATGCCGCATGCCAGAATCTAGAGAAAGAGAAATTGAGAGAGGAAGAGAGAGAGAGAGAGAGAGAGAGAGAGAGAGAGAGAGCGAGAGAGAGAGAGAGAGAGAGCCTGAGAGAGAGAGAGAGAGAGAGAGAGAGAGAGAGGAGAAAAGGGAGGTCTCTAATAGTTATTGTAAGCATCACAATATTTTGCTGTGGCCTAGCAATGCAGCTGCCTGAAAGCACTCTCTAAATTAAAATAACACGTAGATTCTTTGTGAATTAATCAATCTCAGAGTCATTTGTTGGTATTTCAACAAATCCGCTTTAAATCTCCCTGTGTGTCACTTTA